>DWJK01003298.1:0-13329 GCA_018248815.1 Croniades pieria auraria
TAAAACGCACTTTTGTAAAGAGGTGCGCGCCATGGATTTGAACCCAGCACCCCCGGAGTGAGAGGCCGAATTCTTAATTACTAATATATCTATTATTTAAAATATACTTAAGTTTTAATTACTGTGATGTTTTGGATAATAAACAAAAACATCAATTTTCTAAGCAATGCTGTAAACATTTATGAGCATATTCCGAAAGATTACATATCAGATCGACGTTCTGGGGCCGATAACAAATTTTGCTTCAGGTAGTATTTAGAGGAAACCGGATACCAGGTGTGGATTTAATTTTATACAGTATCAGATAAATAAGAAGGAAGCAAACGAGAAATGAGCGGAAAAGATTAATAAAATTATTACGCTTTATTCGTGGTTCCAACATATGGCGAGCAGTGGAAATATATGTAATAAGGGCGCCTATACACTGACGGTTTACCTAAACGGTTTTCGTAAACGGTTTCCAGTGGTGTAAGCAAACTTAATGATTGTATACACACCGTACAGCAAAATCAAAAACACTTACAAGAGTTAGGGTGCATTTACAGTTTTCTGGTTTATCGAAACGATTTTCTTATACGATTGTTTGCCAGGCAAAATCGAATACATTTAAGTTTTAATAGCCTCTGCAGCAAACCGTATACAAAAACGTAAAAGTACGTACGTACGTAAATGTGTGAATACGGCCTAAGTTATTTGTACGACTTCGCAAGTTTATTATCGCGTTATGATTTACGCGCTCGCCGCACATCGTGGTGCGCGTATCAATTCATAAAGTTGCTTTATCGGACACACTCATGTCATAGATTTGGTGACGTCAATATTGTACCTACGCATACATACGCCTTTATAACGCTCGATATTTAAAGTTGTGAAAAAAAAGGTAATAAAAAAATGGCCTATGGCCCTTAACCCTCTTGTTCTGAAAGACCCATGTACCAATAGTGGAAGGATAAAAGTGACGACAGAGAAAGAAAAAACAATGTAACATGACGCCTGTATACTTCGAAGGGGCAGATAGAGAAGTTTAGTACACTTCCACGAACCAGTAATTACGTTTACGTCCTATAAAGGAATAGGTGGTAAGCCTAGTCCTATACACCGGGCACAGATGCAGACTCCGAGCACCTAGTACGTATTTCGAGTTAAAAAGACACAAAAGTACCCGACCCGGCGGATCGAACCCAGGGATTTTCGAACGGCAGTAGGGCTTGCAACCACTCGACCAAATAAGCAATTAATTTTACTTGGACAGTAAGCAATGAAAAAATTTAAATCTGTCAAGTTATTATTTACATAATTACGCAACTACTTTATGCAAGATAGTAAAAAGGGTCGCGATTTACTTAATTTACTGATCTTAAAATAATATCGATAATCGGAAACCTTCGACAAAACCCTTATTTCGTGACTGATTTGTTTTAAGCAAAAGCCCCCTATTAATACGTTATTGCGTACTGAACACCATTAATAACTAGCTGTAATAAAAAAAATCATAATGTACCAAATGGTTACACCAATTGAAACATGCAATTAAAATGAAACAGATAAATAAAGCGATGTAACCAATCGTACTATTCCGTTCGAAAAACGCATCGATAATATTCACGAAACTAATTTGACGAAAAAATTTTAAATAACGCAATGCAAGCGCGTGTTGTCTTAATGGCGATTTTATTAGTGTTGGTAAAATCGGAACGGTCATGAGCAATCTATTTGACAATACACTCTTAGAGTGGAGCGAGAAGAGGCAGTTTGAGAATCTACTTTCACCGAAGCAAACACGCCAATGGATCGCGCCAACCGCCGCGATCAGTAGAAACTGAACGAGCGAATGAATCTTTCAAATCGTTCGCCGCTCTTCGACATATATTTATGTAGTGCCGACTGCTCCGCTGGTCATTTTACGACAGACCATTGTAGGTGTCGCATAGACAGAGCGCTTTCTTCAACAAAGAATATAACTTAGAGCATAGTATGTCTATTTAGTAGAATAAACTAAGTAGGTACACCTCAACTTCAACGGTATTCCGCAAGGTTTCGCCAATTGCCTTTAATGAGTTAACTATGCTTCAACATTTATTTTGTATGTAATTTGAATTAACTATTTTAATAGATTTATTGTAATAACATTAACATTACAAGAAAAACTGACAAAAAGTATCCAACTTAGTTGAAACGCATTTGTCAGAATAATTATATTCATACACGCCAAAACTTCCTGGTTACTCGGCGTGTACGCCCATTAAATAACAAAAATTGTAAACACTTTTGTTGCACACTGTACATCTAGTGTTACCGCGGCACATTCCCAACAAAGACATAAAATCGTCATTTAATTGCTCCGTACGCGAGACATACCGTGCTCGGCTATACCACGAACGATTCCATGAATGGAGAGATGTATACTCAAGTCAAAAACTCGCTTAGACAATGGGCCATTGAAAAAAACTCGAGGAATCTCAAAGGACCCTCTTCTCCCTATCACAGGCGCAATGTGAAAGAGCATTAACGACAGCCGCGAACCAAATAACGTCGGTTGCCGTGAGTCACGCTGACCATAATTGAAAATACGAAAAACATGAAGACCTACATTAAGTAATGAGGATTCGAAACATTGAGCTCTCTGTCGGTCGCAAAGTACTCCTAACCGCATTAAGTGTCTGCTTATATGACTGCTTGAGAACTGTGATGCATGTGAGTCGATCAGAGCGAGTGGAAGGCTCAAGTTTCGCGGCCTTCCTCTCTCGACTCGATTACCAACGACGCCAGTAACGTTGCGCTGGCGCCGGCATCGACTTCTTCGCACTGCGGCTTCGTGTTTTGCATACTGACCGAACTCTTTAAAATTTCAAGTAAGTTAGGCGCATTCATGGTCACACGCACCGCTATCGGTATGCAAAGCGAGTTCTGGCACCGATAAAGCAGGCGTTTCCCCGTTTGTCACTCTAATTTAGTATAAGATACCGCGCATAAGACTCGCGACAAAAGTGACCGAAGCGAGAGAAATCTAGTCATCGATGTCAAGTTCGGAAAAAAAGGTGCACAAATGGTCGAAGCGACCAGACGAAAAAGAACGTCCGTGTCTCTTTTTTAGACGGGCGCGGAGCGGGTGCGTCGCGCGTGAGCCGGTGACTCAGCGGCATGCCGGCGAGCACCATGCACCGTACGTGTCAACTACCTATTTATGTCGCAGGACCAAGAGCAAATCGACAGCATCAAAGGGGACGTCAGATTCCGCGCGACGGTGCGAGCCGCGGCCGAGCGCAACCAAAACAACCACCATTGTCTACGGATGAGTTATTTTCGCAAATAGACGCGGGATTCGTTACTTGCAGCTGCACAGATATTCTAGTTCTGTTGCTAACCGACTCCGCCTAATGTAAGTTGAACTGTAAACGGGCAAACGAGTTGCAGAAATAAGTTTACCAAACACAAACTAAACGTAACCGAAACGTTTTTAAATTCAATCAACAGCACAACGCCGCTTTTCAGATTGAATTCCATCCACTAACGGTTATAATATATTCAATTAATCAAGCTCCGCGGCCCTTGCGTCAAGTGCTTGGTGTACACTACTTTCATCTCCTCCTTGTGCATGTTCAAAAGCCGTTTGAAAAACCGCATAATCATTATAAGATTCTTACATTTCAAATATAAAACACGATAAGGCCTGGTCTTTAAGCTCAATTTCTTATCCAGTTGAATTAAAATCCAAACCACTTTCTCTGGCGTCATGTCGTTGTAACACTGAAGTATTTTCAGTTATTTATAATTAAAAATTGACAGATGCAACATACCAAATTTGACTTATTAAAGATATACTGTCACTCGATAAATAATTTTATGTGCCATAAAACATTACTTGTTTTGTATTGAATAATTTTAAAGCACTATACCCTGTATAGAAGATTTGATATTATTTTAACATACATACAGTGATGGAAACCCACAGATTACATGAAATTTCTATGTATATATATATATATATTTTTTTTTTTATTTTGCTTATCACCAAGCAGTCACAAAATTTTATGGCCATAATTAGCATAAACTTGTATGACAAGTTCATTAACATTATAGATCCCTGTTTTATTTTTCGACATCTTTCTTTCTAACAATAACTATTTATTGGTACTTATCAAATGATGATGACTTGTTGACAGAGTAATTCAATATGAACACAATACTAGTTACAAGATAAAATTATATATTATATTTAGAAAGGAAGACTTGTAACATAAAGAAACAATTATGTAAGAGTTGAATAACATATCAGTGTAATGAAAATATTAGCAAGTGCTAAGTCTCATACATACTAATATGCAGTCTTCAACTATTCACAAACAAATCACATCTGTCAAATTCATATCACATTATAGAGTTGAAGTCTCTTCCATAATATAGTTAGCATTCCATAAAATAAAAAGACAAAAAGTCCTCGAATTTCTTTAAAAATTCAGTGTTTAGTACACAATTAGAATAAACAAAGAAACTCGGGGTAGACTCTGCGGAACAGATTAGACTATTAGGTAAGAAGTAAACCAGTCTTTTTCAAAATCGTTCATCTCATTCTATCAGTTCAACTCATTCCATGTTACTAATATAAAAATTATTTGCAAGTGGTCAGGAATCTGTAGATAGAGAACTGTAGATGGTCATAACGGACTCACCTTTCATCCTCGGGTTGTGGCGGCGGCTGCGGCTCCTCCTTCCCATCTCCGGTGTCGCCGGCCTGCAGGCCGTCAGTGGTCACGTCAGGAGCACCACTATCACACGCATTCACATTCACACTGCTCATCACTGCGCCACTAATTGTGTGAGACACCACTGCACTGACTGGGCTCCCGAAGCCCTGACTGTCATGGCCCGGTTGAGCTGTATTAGCCACATAAGCGGTAGAACTCACCGGCAATGACACCACTGGTGAGTTAGTTCCCGAAACGGTTGCCTCAACTGGTGCAACACTACTCTGAGACATCACAGGCACTACTCCACCATAGGCAAGCCCCATGTTTGTCTGGGACTGGACCACATTTGCATGGACTCCACCACCCATCCCAACTGGCATGCTCTGCTGCATTGACATAGGAATGCTCTGGTGCGCCATTGAGACTTGAGGCACTGCTTGGTTAGGAACATATTGCACACCACCCATTTGGCCCTGACCGCTGACTTGCTGAGGCATCATATTCTGTGTTTGTGTCAAATGTGATGGTATCTGTTGACCAACATTCTGCTGCATGAATATAGGATCTGAGGCGGGTATCTGCATGCTTGGCTGATTCCCGTCTAGAGTCATTTGCATATTCTGTGGAGCAGCAGTCATCATCTGTATATTTCCCTGAGTTACATTTCCCTGTTGCGCTGTCATAGTATGAACAGTTGGAGCTTGTTGCTGACCTGCTAAGCTCTGAAGATTCGCAGGCAAAGTTGAACCTTGAGGTTGAGATGCCATTGGCTGAAGATTGGTAGGCAGAGTTGCTCCTTGCTGTGATGACACAATACTGGTCAGTACTTCTTGAGGCATGGTTTGCCCTTGCTGACTCATCTGTGACTGTTGAGTGTGATACTGAGGCACATTATGTTGAGTAGGAACCATAGCTTGTTGTGATGATGGAATAGTAGCACTGATCATTGTTTGCGGGTTAGGTTGTTGATTAACCGCTTGATTGTATTGAGGCTGGACGGCCGTCATACCCTGTTGTTGCATCTGAGGGTGCATTCCTGGCACTACAGACTGTTGTGGCTGAGATGGCAACTGATGCATTTGAGGTTGCATTTGTGGTATCTGTTGGTTAGCTGCTGTGAGCTGAGTTGGTATTTGCATTTGTTGTATATGATTTGGAATTTGTTGATTCTGTAATGCCTGAATTTGGGCCTGACTGGGCAAGTGTTGGAGCTGAGCTTGCTGTGGAATAGCCTGCTGCCCTTGCAAATGATGACTTTGACCAATGTTTGGCATCTGCGCTTGTTGCATTTGATGTATTTGCTGTGGGTTAGGTTGACCCTGCAATGGCTGAATCTGTATTTGTTGCATCTGTGGCTGCTGACCGGCCACCTGGGTGATTTGCCCTTGATTCGGTATGCCCTGCATTTGAGGCATTTGTTGTTGAATTTGCTGCATATTAGTGATTTGGGCTTGTGGAATATGCTGGCCTATTTGTTGCATTTGTTGATTAGGAATTTGCTGCATTTGTTGATTAGGAATTTGCTGCATTTGCTGATGCATGGGTATTTGCTGCATTGCTATACCTTGAGACTGCGCTATCACTTGTTGCAACTGATGTTGAGGAAAACTCTGTGGCACTTGTTGAACTTGCTGTTGCTGAGTGGACTGAGGATGACTCTGTGCAGTATTCTGCATTGTAATATGTGTCATACTCTGGGGGTGCTGTTGAGCTACCTGCTGATTGCTCTGCATGCTTTGATTTTGCATCTGTTGTGGCATTTCTAATGGCGGTGATTGCACAGAAACAGACTGATTCACAGGCATCTGTTGTTGTACTATATTAATGGGCTGGGTTAGTGATTGCCCAGGGGAAGCCATAGGAAACTGTTTCTGAACACTTTGATCTATCTGTTGTACGGGCGGAGCATTCACTTGCATTTCTTTGGGCCCTTTGCTAGTCAGATCATTACTCATGTCTTCATGTTGGCTATCATTGATCACAACACCACTGTCCGGAGCCTGCAGTGCATTACTCTCGGTTACATCCAAGTTGTTGTTCAAAGTAATTGGTGCATTTTGTTGAGTTGTGGTATGATCTAAATAGTCCATACACATCCATCGACCCCTACGGAATGGTTCCGTACTTTCTATTTTGACAACCTTAAACCGTTCATTCCTAACATGTTCCTGTATTTCTTTCATTCCTTCTTGAGGTTTAGCATTACCAATCAGATTGATAATGCTACCCGTTCCGGCGTTTGTGACACTGACGTGCATGTCATTCACATCTGTATTATTACTATTTGGCACTGCTCCCCCTATCTGGTTAGTATTGTTGTCCTGGCCGACAATCGCGAGGCCGTACTGTGAACTAGTCGGGATAACGGGCGCGCAGCCTAGCGAAGCGCTAGACGCGTTATAGAACACATCGTCTTTCGAGAATGTATCTTCAGAATAACTCGGCGTTTCATTCTCTATATCAGTCACCCTCGAGATGTCGTCGGTGTGAGATTCATCTAGATCGTCGGCGGAGTCCTCGCCAGCATCTGTGCTCACCCTAGAGCCAACCGTCACACTGGTGATCTGAAAGGAAGATATTTTCCTTGGGTTATGGGCGGATTGAAGACTCGTCGGGTGAGTCACTCCCTTCTCTGACTCGTTCAGCCGAAGAGATTCACTCGTCGTACGATGAACAACGTTGTTATACTTGTTTTTTTCACTAGTTTTATGTGACTTTTGAATGAGATTGTCAGCCATTATGCCGTCCGACTCGAATGACTACCTAATGAAAATTTCACTGTTTATTGAGCTCTCAGACATTTGACAGACTTTTTAACCACAAAAACATACGTAATATAAAATCATTGTACACTCACAATTTCACAAACACGGTAATTTAACAATTGAAGTTCTTAAAATTCATTAGTAAACACACACAGATGTGAACATCTTTCAGACGGCAGCAACATGGCGGCCATTTATGCGCAATGCATTATGGTTGACAATTTGCAGTAGACTATAGATATCATAGACCTACATTTGAAAAGTACAAGTCTATGGTCGGTAGATGTCAGGACATTGCTATAAAAAGTGTTAAGTATAAATAAAGGAAAAGTTTATTGCAATTTAATATTTGATAAAACATTATAATGCATCATAAAAGAAGTTTATAAATTTTAATGATTGTAATCTTTGTTTAAAAGCATTGCTTAAGAAATTTAGAATATTAATTAAGGAATTTTAAAACACATTATGTGATCGAGTTAAAGGTTATTATCATGGGAGCATACAAAATATCATCTACTTTATTTTAATTGAACTGTTGATAAAAACGACTAGATTGTTTTTGTCTAACGGCCACACTGCTCAACTGTTTATTACTTGAAAAGTTATCCCAGTCGCAAATTGAAATATCTTTATAAACAATTTTTTGTGTCTAGATAATTGTGATGGAAAAATTGTGTTTCGTCTTAAGAAAAATAATGTAATTGTTTAAGATATAATTTAACACGATGTGATGAAAATCCGATAAATTGTGATATCCGATAGATGGCGCTTTGTAGCATAAGATTAAGCTGTATCAGTTATTTTCTTTGTCCCTATTTATGTAGATGGCGCGGATAATAAAACAGAAATAAGAAACTCATAACCAATTTGAACCAAACAAATCCCACTAAGAATGTAGTTTTATCACTCTGTTAATATGTAGAATTACATTTTCTATTAACGGTAAGCGAAATCAATGAATGATATAAAATTTAGATACAAAATTGTTTAAAGGTCAAACAAGGTTGAATGAAAACCTCGACCATGAAGTTTACATTATGTTACCTACACTTTTATCATTCTTACCTTACTTGTTCAGTTATCATATGCACTTTCTTTACAGTACGAAAATTATTTTATGTCTAAAATTTTTATTTTATCATGACACTTAATAATTAGCTCGAGCTACTTCTAGTTAAATACTACATGTGCATAAGTACATAATAATGTAATTGGACACTACTTAAAAAGTTAAGTTAAAACACGGATAACCTAGTTTCAGAATTTTTTATACCATAGAACTTCCTGTAATATATAGGTAGATATATTTATGCAAATAGTATTTTTGGACAATGAAATTTTAATAACTTCCGTTTCACTAATATGAATCACATGTAATTTATTGTTAAATGCCTGAAATAGATCTCTAAGTTTATTATTTATAACAATGCCTGTTGTTGTAATAGCACTATATACTAACCTATTATTATTTTAATAACACAATATAAAAATTAGAGTTGTAAGAACGTATTTAGTTTAAATATGCATTTTTACTGAATTTAAATAATAAAATATAAATAACTTACAATGCACAGCAAAGATGTTTCGCTCTAATTCGCGATCCGCGACTCCATAGGGAACTAAAGGTTCGGGAGCTAGCAGCGCCCCGACCAGGGCTATTATCCACAAGGTCTTCAGATCGCTAACAGATTTAGCCAACATCCCCACCAAACGCCGTGACACTTCTTAAACGAAGGTAATTTGCTATTATTTGTAAATTGGCGTCCCGCGACATCCGCTGCGGCCTGCCCGCTCCGCAGTCGCTCGGGAGCACGGGACCCTCCCTAGCTCTCCCGCTGCCAACGAGCTACCTCGTCTAAACCTTATATAAATAATCGTCACACCACTGCCTCCTGTCGCTGATTCAAGCGCCAGTCGATAAGATATAGTCCGCGTACGAACACCGTCGTAATTATGAAAATGTAAATGCGCGAACGTACCATGGCGAAGTCTTGTGATGACATCTCGAAGAAGTACAGCGAAGACGACACAACTATGGATGATGACAGCGAGGAGTCACAGGGTTGCGTCAGGCGGATGATGGTGTGGCTGAGAATTAATCCAAACCTAATCATGTTGAAAGTGACTCTCTTCGTGATGTACGGAGCGACCGCTTCGCTGTTACCGTACCTGACGATACATATGCAGAGTATAGGTTTGACTGTGCCTGAAATTTCTTTTGTCTATTTAGCACTGCCATTCACTACATTTCTAAGTCCACCGATTACTGGTAAGTCAGAGGTTAAGATGAATTTTTTTTTAATCTGATACAAAAACTATTGAACTATTTTAAGCAGAATAGGTATAAATAGAAATAATTTGTTTTAAGGATTTCTGGTGGATCGTTTCGGTGAATACAAACCTGTTGTGATAACCGCGCTGATACTGAATGCTGGCTTCCATCACTCGTTGCTATTGATACCACACCAGGAAACGCCGGGAGTTATGCCATCGGCGTATGTGATGCGTCATCCCATCAAAAGAAGTGTGGAGGTATTACAATATATCGAGCAATTGTTTCGAAACCAGCACTAAAGGAATTGGCCCTCGTTACATAGTTATAAAGTTAGCTCCTGTACTCTAAGAATTTGAGCAAATCGCCGCCATCCGGTCCCTGCGCGGATTAACAAGTGGTGTCCATAACGTGTGTTTGAATTAGTTAAGACAATAAAGCGAAATGTTAATAGAGTTCCTCACAACTCCTTATTTGGATTACATATGAGATAATATTATGTCTTTCCATATAAATTCAGCGCTTAATTTTCCAACTTTGTAATAGAGTTTACTTAGGACTCAAACGTAATTAGATATTTTAAGGGCTTCATTTGAGCGCGTTGACATAATAGAATTGATTTTGGTCGTTTTGAAACAGATTCCTTTGCATTCTTGAATAATAATTTTTAGATATGGTGGAGTCCGTGCCCCAGCCGAGAGTGTCCAGATGAAGACGAACAAGTGGATTTTGTTTTAGACCGATGCGTAGACCATTGCATGCTCTCCAGACCGACAGAGAGCCCGGCCAGTGACCCGTCTGACGAAAAAGACGATCTCAACTTTCATATCGCACACAAGATTCATCCACCAGACCTTTCTAATAGCAGGTTGCATTTTATTGATATTACATTAATTGTATTTTAGTATGTAGATACCTACAATAAAGTTCACCGTAAGTTAAAGCAAACCATTTTATATTTATCTTGAATTTAAAGCAAAAAGTGTATGATTTCTATATAGTAAACAAAGGGATAATATTATCATGAAAGAAAGAGCCTACTTTCGAATAGTAGGAATTGTCTTTGTTCTCAGTTTAAATAAATATATGTGTCTACAGAAAATAACGTCATATTTCATAGTTAAAGTACAAGTAAACAACACAAAAACAAATTAAATCATGTTTTAAGATAGTTAAGTCTTCCTACGAGTAATTGCCTACTGTTTTACCGCGCTGATAAAGAATGATTTAAAGAAAGGTTCCATGCCTTGATTTAATGAAGTAATAACAATTGTACTTGCTCATAATATGGCAAATTTATTCACGCGTATGAGGAATGATGTTAGAACTAATCGAAACATATTTACGCAATAAATTACCATAAATACCAGCTAAAACTGATGTTTGTACATCTCTTTATTTGTATAAATTAATGCGATGTTAAATACTATGAGCTCCGGTTTCAGTTTTTTAAATATCACTGAAGATGACGAAGAATTCAACGATGCTGCATTTTTCTTAATTGAAGTCCACGACGACTTAGGCGAACCTAAAGAACAACTTGGCATCGAAATGGAAAGAGTAAGAATTATTCCAAAACATTATAGAGTATGAAAAGCAAAAAATGCATCGCAAGGAACTTTGTTTCAGGACGATAACGATACTGTAACAGATTTTCGATCAAGGTTTGGAGAAAAATTGTTAATCGCTCAAGGCGTGAACATTACTGCTTTAGACAAGGAAGATCTTAGGTGCGGAGGTTTAGTGATGTTGCATAATATGACGAAACTATCTCAACAACGTCTTGAAACTTTATCCGCAGACTGTATGGTCCAAAAATGTGACTTTAGGTAAAGTATTTGTTATTACACTAATAGATTGGACTTTTTCGGCAATTGCGTGTATAACGAAATATTTTGGTTATTAAGTACTTTGATGTAAGTAAATATTGCAGGAAAGGCGGACCGGATATTTGTCCCCCCGATTACAAGGAAAGTGACGATAAAACATTTTATATTTACTTCTTCCTAAGATTTATGGGAACTATAATGTTATCTGCCGGTGTGACAATCATGGATCCAATTGCCTTGACAATGATACAGAAATATGGAGGTGATTTCGGCAGAGAAAGATTGTTTTCCAGTATTGGAATGGCAATATTTTCTCCCATCACGGGTATGCTCATAGATATGAGGAGTAAACAAGTTGGTATGTAATAACATCATAATAATCGTTATCTTCAATGTCAATACAGTTGTAAATATTAACACCGACTTGTTACAGGTTACACGGATTATTCAGCGGCTTTCTACACATATGATGTTTTGCTTTTAATATCGGCCGTAACAGTTGCCGTAATGCCACTAGGAGCTAAATTACCGGCTGATAATTTGCTACACGATTTGGTCAACATTATCAAAATGCCACATATCATTATTTTCATCTTCTTTCTTTTCGCGTTAGGAAATTTTTGGGGATTCATCGAATCATACCTATTTCTGTATTTGAAAGAATTGGGAGCGCCTAACTTTCTTTTGGGTGAGTGTAACTGTTATTTAATTTGCTCTTACAATTAGTTTCACTGGACCTAATCTTTTACATTGTTACTGAACGGATTACTTCAGTTAAATCTGGATAATTTGAACCCTCTGCTAAAACCTTGAGACGTTCATTACGCGTGGTATCTATTATCTCAAGTGCAACTAATGTCCAGGAATAACCGTGACCGTGGGTACGCTGAGCAGCATCCCGTTTCTGTACGGAGCTGATGCCATCACCGCCCGCATCGGCCACGTGAACGTCATCATTATCGCGTTCTTTTCCCACGCTGCCAGGCTCGTTGGCTACTCCTTCATTGAGTAAGTAGTTTGCAAGTTATTTTTAAACTTCCCTAATTATATCTAAATACAGGATAGGATTGATTCTCTAAGGAACAAGCAGAGTTTGCGAGTAATTTTAACAAGATATATAGTACGAATTGAGTTGAGGTTCATATGATATATTGTTTTAAAATAATAAAGATTTCTTGGCATTTTCTAGTCAGTACATTTTTTCCCGTCTGTAACAATGGCATGGTTTTGTAGAAGTTGTACATTTTTGTAAATGAATCATGATACTGCAGAGAATTGTAAAACAAGTAAGGGCACAACAATAACCTACTTATCAGATAAGGCTAGACGATGTGTATTAAAGCAATTGTGGTAACAGTGATTGAATGATGGCCATAACATCTGTATGACAGACATTGTATGCGTTAAGCAAGTGCGCTTTATTTGTTATTTACTGAGTTTGCTACTGTTGTGTTAATTATATCTTTGTCACGAGTAATCTCGAGTCTCGAAATTAAAATTGCTTCATGCTCTGTATTGTTTTTATACATTTTAAGTGTTTAGATCTTTCAATGGCACTTTTCGAGACCAAAAGAAATTGGTGCAGTAGTCCTAGTAACAATAATACCTACTGTTCCTACTGTAAATATAGTATTCTTGTAAATATGACCTACGACTGTTGTTTTGTCCTTATGCGTTAAAAAGCCATTTGCCGTAGTTACAGCATTAAAACATTGTCAAGATTATGAGCACAACGAAACCGTGGGCGGACTCCGACAAACCCACTGCTTAGT
>DWJK01003299.1:0-13327 GCA_018248815.1 Croniades pieria auraria
GTCCTCGGACGTAACGCTCGGCGCCGCCGCCGGCGAGCGGGCCGCGCGCGTCGGCTCCCGCGGCCGGCTAACTAGCGCCCAGCGGCCACTAATACCATTGACAGTTTACAAAAAACAATTAATTTACTAACAAATTGACTAATTTTGAAAGTATGAAAATTCCATAAACATGATATTATCCAGTCATTATGTGACAGTAGAGAATAATCTATTTCTGTCGTAAAGCTTAAGAAACGAAAATAAAATCCACTGCAAATCAAGATCCACCGCAACACAACCGAACTAGTATTATTGTGGCGCGACCTCAGTTGTGTAATACCTTTTGAGGCTTCAGCTACACAAAAATCTAATGTTAACTGTAAACATGAAAGTTACACAGTTCATAAAATGAATGCCGCAGCCATTGCTAGGCTGGTTACGGATGTGCATAGATTGCAACTGATACTTAACATCAATGGACGAACCGCTTACATGCCAGGCAATTTTCATAAAACAACTTTTAAACAATTAAAACATTCGCGCCACGGTTCCCGGGTAATTAGTTACGGTATTTGAACATTGTGAATCAGTAATTTGTTGCGTTTTTGTTCCCTAATTAAGTGGTTACGAGTGGACATATCCCAATAAAACAAAAATAACCAGAATAAGGCTGTTAAATGAATTATATTAACATAAAATAGGTATATTATTAATAATCAGTTTATGATAAGTACTAAACAATCGTTTGGTACTAATTGGAAATGTAATTGTGATTGAGGATAAATTAATTAATCACCAACATCGTTATAAGAATTCGATAATGAATGTGACAGTGAACGCAAGTGCTATTTGCGTCACAAGTTTCGCGACTCGATGTAGAGAGATATTTTTTATAAATTCCGAATCCGGTTGCAAGGATATGATGACTAAGATATAGAAGCGTTTACAGCGAACATATGAAAAGGGAAAGTGAAGGTCACGTGGAAGACGAGTTTCGCTAATAGTATGAGATTGTGCGTAAATTACACTTGTAACGGAACCCATCGATCATGTTCCGGGAAAAATCGGACTATTATAGAGCTTAAGTTTTATAATAAGGGAAAAACGCGATAAATTTATAAGATTTTTATTTAGGTTTTTAACTGGCAAATGAGCGGGTAGCAATCATAAGTAGCCGCTCAGCAACCGTCAGCAACCGAACTCGAACAGAACAATAGGAAGGAGACAGCTAGTGACAGCCCTATAATATAAGTTAATAAAAATATATTACGTACAACAATAAAAAGTAATTCCATTAGAAGTTACAGTTATTTTCATTCATGTATTTTCTTTATCTCACCTCCTATTCCAAGGGACGTAAACATAACCGGAGAACCGTGGAAGCGTACTACACTCCTCTGCCTACGTTAGGCCTCTATCTTACGTTTATTTTGAATGATGATAAAAGTCATTTTTATGATTTATTCACAATAATTAATTGAAGTGCGATGACAATAAACACGTAACATCCTGGCCCATCTTTAATAAATTAATTTGCTTTGAAAACAGCCCACATATCACCAGTGTCTAACCAGAACCTAACCGGGGATTACATAAAAGATTTAAACAAACCACTGAACAGGGTTCATTATGAATGTGCAGTTTATAAACGAGTTGTTATTTACTAACTAGTTAACTATTTAACCCGTTAACCATATAGTATTCGCAATTTCAATTGAATGGAATATATGGGCATGTGTAACAGTACGCAATGTATATTTTCTACTTATTGTAACCTACGATTTTACTTAAGCTTCGAATAAATGTGATATCTTTCCTCCCGCGCCGTGGTGAACATCCTATATCTTGACCCTGATAATAAATTATCACCACACCGAATTTTGTTCAAACCCGTTCATTGCTTTTCGCGCGATGCGCTAACAGTCGTACAAACAATACTTTTCCAAAAACTACTCTTTTGAGGCCACGTCAATACTCATAGCAAATAGCAATAAACAGTAAATTTATGGTAATAAAATAATTTCAAATCACATATCTGTCAAACTGGGATAGAATCAAAAGAAAATATGATACTGAAGAAGAAAAAAAATGTGAACCAAAAACCAACGCTACGAAATTTTATCCTTAATATTTGTCATAACTCACGTCTTCGTGCCCGTAGTAAAATGTTCTATCCTTTAAAATAATATACCTATACGAATAGTTGAAGAACGTTGAAGTGTATTGCATATTACTTAAAACGGCTATTGCTAAGTTTCAAGTGACGTGTTATTAAGTTAGATACGCGGTGGCACGCGAACTACACTGTCGTCGCATTCTGTCAGCGATATATAAGTGATCGATAAACAACACTAACAAATGCAGATCATCGCGTAACGTAATGCGTTCAGTATTTTAAAATGCAATGTAAATATCTATGGTCACTTTCTTTTTGTGTGTTGTATTCTAAATGTACCAACACATGAATCCGCTTTGTGGAGAAATTTCGATACTGCTTTGTATTCCAGTAAGATTTACCAAAAATTACGTAGTAGCAATGACAAAACGCAACGTCACTTTTCTTTTAACAGGGAAAGTGAAACGGTAATTTGTTAACGCACGGATCGTTAATGTAATCGTACAACACATCGTTTAGAATTTTGACATGTAATGAATGAATAGAGATATATGGTAAGGATCGATATGTATATATGAAGTAAGTGTAACATGCACTTAACGTAGATCTATGTTCGTTTAAAAACGAATGAACAAATAACCTTTGTTTGGTTTGTATCGGAAAAGCTCTAGCAATGACGCCATTGACGAATGCTTTATTATACATATATAGTTATATTATACACAAAGAAAATAAACAATTTAAAAGTGTTCTTTTGTTTAAGATATGACAGAAGATAAAGAGATCTAATAATTATGAAATAAGAAAATTAATTGCTTTCAATTTAAATTCGTTATGTATTAAAGGATAATATCATAGATATTCAAATACATAAATAAAAAATGTCAAAATATCTACGATTTTATAATATTAATGTCATTAGTCATGGAAACCTTAACTTGTTTACCGACATTTATCAAGAGATAAGTAGGTATTAATTTCGGCTGCGAATGGAGGAAAATGGATAGAATTAAAATAAGGCTTGATCTTTAGGTTTCTAGCAAAGGTCGTTATAAACTGCTATTTGATATTCGATACTTATCTACTTAACTAAGGTAAAAGAGCAAATACGTCGTTACAATATTTTAAATTTACAACAAAATATCTATTCAATGGGTCAGGGTTCAGGCTAAAATAACGTTATATTGAAGAATTGTCATATTTATTTATTGCGCTATTTTAGCTTACCTGCTAACTATTTAGCACCTTGTGTCACAAAACATTACAGAGACAGTTGCAACAATGGACTGTTAGATCATTGTTATCGAGTCGTACCTACAATACCCAGATCGAGACTTACTTATCCATGTATTAACAGTGTCACAGTACTCGTATTGTAACCATGGTGTATGGATCAAGTTGAATGACTTAATTACTTAGAATTATTATTAAACTCGACCTTTTCTATGTAAGTATACATACCTTTCATTAAAAGTGTACATATACTTTCGCAATATGTCGCTGGGATTCGAAATGTAAACGAGCTTGCTGCACACTTTGTCGTAATAGCTAAGCTTTGGTACACGTAGACAGCGAATGATTTGTTAATAATTTACAAAACGAGAATTTGTATGCATAAGAAACTTGAAGCTGTTTATAGTCAGTATAACTTGATAATCACACCATACGTAAAGGAAAATTCAAAGAGATTCACGATTCGATACGGAGCTTCACACAGAGGAAAGTTTTGTGGACGAGGCCGCAGTTTGCGGCGTCTATTAAAGAATATTATGTTTAAGTTGAAATCTACCAATTTAAAAACTTGTGAAACGCACAAAGACGTGTAGCAAAATTTTAGGATATCATAGAAAAGTATTTTGTGTGCTCTAGTGCATCCACCGAGAGCCGAGGCGGAGGCTGTGCGGAAAACAATGTACGCGCTAAGTCGTGAATATTTTAAAAGCCATGTTTCGCAGTCTTTATTGAGAAATACGCGCCCTCATTCGTGATGTCAGTTGACTGCTGTTGAGCAATCGACACCTGATTTCCACACGAGAAATCAGATCAAATTTTAGCGGTATCGGCCGCGACATGAGATGACTCGTATCCCTATAACTTCTAGAATTACGTAAAGCTCGGCTGCGCCCCGCGCGATTCACGAATCATCTATGCAAACACTCGATGAAAGTGACAATGCTCGCCGACGGATTCTCAGCAGGTATTTGCGAAGATGTCATTTAAAGTCACAATTATGGCCTATTAGAAAGTTATGCTGTAAAAATTATTACATAGTGGGGAAATATTAAAATATAAAATTTGATATCAGCGAACTTTTCTTGATAACAATGATGAAATAACCAGATTCAATGTTTGTAATTAAAATAAATTAAATAGAAACAAATAAATTATAATTGTCTGACCTATAATAGGCATTAAACATAATTATAATAGTACTTACAGCGCTAGCCTGGTGTCCATGGCGAGCGAGGAGCGGTCGGAGCGCGCGGTGCGTGTGTGGTGCGTCTAGGGGCACACGGCCGGTTACTCCGGCTGCTGGCTGCAACAGAAACCTCGCGTCAGCACACGCGCCTTTCCCAAACGACACACAGTTGCGACAGTGAAGCTCAACGAGGAAGCTGCATCACACATTTAAATGCAACGTTAATGTCAGAGAGCGTGTAAATGCCAATAGCGGCGACCTTTCGGTTTTGAACTAGGTTGCGCAAGCGAGGATCGCCGGTCGTGTGAGAAAGGCGAGTGCGTGAAGGAACGGCAGAGTACGCCAACTACAGCGGGGGTGGGACGCACCGGGGGCGGAGGGGGGATACACCGCTGGCTACGCGCTGCCGAACGGCGACTAACCTCGCCGCCGCGTGCGCACTTCTTACTTATAGCCGCGCGCCCACATGCACGAGCGCCACCACCGGCTCACCCTCGATGCCTCTCGCAGCACCGCAGACACTGCGCTACCCAGGACTCCAGCGACACTCACTCCCCAGCCATGTATTATTTCCCCACCGAATAACTGTTTCGAACAATTCTCCCTAAGTCTCCTTCGCTAGCACAACATACGAGTACATACGGATAGCCAGAAATTTGTACACAACATAACAGATCTACTTCCCCGTAAAAAGTATTATCTGCTTAGGCAGGCATCACGTTATAGTTGAAATTCTTGTTGCCACTGTTGTCACTGCCACAGTTGTCACTGACATCAATTCACATGTGAATGCTAGTCTTCATCGGGCTGGTCATTGTTGTTGATTAGCATAGAACTCCTCAATGATAGAAGTTACTGATATTGTGTTCAGCTAGAATGTTAGAATATATATAGTTTCGAAAGTACAAAAACTTATTTAACGAATAAATCTCAATTGACCAGAGATCTATATTAATTTTTGGCTTAATTATATCCAGGAGACATGCATAGGTGTCATATTATTAAATAAGGAAGTCCCACGTCCCAAGTCTAAGTTCACATTTAGCCGATTGTGCTGCATCGGCACTTCCGCTTGGCCTCCAATCGCACTCTAAGGTCCGAGGCCCGAGCTTCGTCCGCAATGTCCCGTGTAAGGCCACACAAGAAAACAGCAGCACACCTTTTAGAAATCATACTACATGAATTTCCATAAGACTGTTTGCCGCTGATACACTAATAGCCATAAAATAAACTATCGCAGAAGATATAATACGTTTCTATTCTTCATAAATGATTGGTATCCCTAAAATATAATGTTTCCTATAAAACTCTTATTGATATTGATAAATGCCACTCCGTTTATAAAACCTAAAAATAATTTGCAAAAATATCGGAAAACTATGTGACTGTACCCTTATTTACCATTCAAATATTTAATATTGTTGGCATTTTATATCATTAACACATAGTTGTTCGTTTGGTGTTGTGGTAAAATCGAAATATTCGAATTAGACTACTACAATATTGATATGAACGAATTTATGCATCAACAAAAAAGAACGCCATAGAAAAGACATCAACGAGTTAATTTACTAAAATTAGACATTAGTTAATAATTGAATGAGCTGTCCTTATAGAAAAATAAATACATTTTTGTGTGCCATTTCGCTATAACTCATAACATTAAGTGTACGTTTTACTATATTTGTAAAAAAAGATGAATTAGGTCAGATTTTAAACAGACTTGTCTACAATGTAATAGTAGAGACAATAAATTAATAAAGATGTGTGTCGACAGGGAGCTCGGTCCACTGCTTTAAAAGTCAAGGACGTGCCGCTCAGAGTGGCGCATGACTAGTTCTTGTTCGTCTTCATTTTAATATTTGTAGCCTTACACCGAAATTCTCAAACGCCACGTTGAAGCCTCATTTTGGTGAAATCATTTACTGTTAAAGCATTTAGAAAATAAACAAAAATAAGTATCCATTAGTCACTGTTTGTGTAAAGAAGCTAATTTTAATTACTGTAGAATATGTATAATAAATACACATTGCATACCGACTACGCTTGTACTTGAAGGAGTATAATGTATGTATTTTCATTCCTTAATGGTTTATTAACCAAGAACATTACGGAATCTTTGTTATTTTTTAATTTTTACTAACAAATTAAACGTTTCAACGCAATCAGATCAATCACAACACTGCGTTTTATTCTATGTAGTACTCTAAAAAACCTTACAGGTTAATTGTAAATTTAACAGCATGCCTTAAGACATAATCTAAAAAAGTCCCGAATAGATATAGTAACTATTTCACACTAGCGATTGTTGTACAGATATTGTTCTGTAGAAATAAATGTAAGTAAACGACACTTAGATGTGAATAGTGTGAATAGCGATATATTATAATTTGACGACACAGCTCTTAAAGCAGTCTAAACGTAATAAAGATATCGCGGAAGGCCCATTAGTTATATTATTACCAGTATTATGATTTCCTCTATACAATCGTATTAATTGTACATAATATTTAAAAACGTGTGTATGTTTATATAAACATACATGCATAACATGCAACCTGTGCATATACATATATACATATATGGACAGGAGCCATGTAAAGCACTTTTCTTCGGCATCTACAATAACAATAGCGATGTAAAACAAACCTCTTTAAAAAGAAATTTACTAACATACCGTTCTGTAAGAAATGAATAATTTTATTTTATAGACTAAAAGTTGTGTAAATATTCGTTGATCTGAAGAATGAAGCAACTATCTTTTTTCTAGAGTTACGTTCTTTCCTCGTTAGTCTCGTAAACTCGTCAGAGTTAGTACCATATTAATCGTGGAGACAAACTTCGAAGACTGCTAATATTGTACATGTCCTGAATATATGCCAATCAATATGCAATAAGATTATTGATACATCCGAAAATCATCCTTTTAATACGTATAAGTGTTCATCCGAAACAGTTATGGAAACGGTCAAAGTTATAAGGTAGTACTGTCGTCTTATAAAAGAGGATTTAGGCTTGTTTTTCCTTGTTAATAGTTGCAAAGGCAACTGTTGCGCGAGAGGACCCGGGTTCGATCCCGTGATCGGCCAAAGGATTATTAGGTTTTTACAACTTGAATTTCGCAGTTATAGCTCACAGTTTGGATTTGTGCCCAGTTTATAATACCTAATAGGCTCACCCGCTGTTCCATGGAGCTTATATCGTAGTAAAAAGTAGGAGTACTACGCTCCTCTGTACAGCCATTTTTGGACACGCAGACGTTCTGTTATTAACTTTGTTTTGTTAAAGTCCGGTGATTAGAAAACCCTTACAAATGAACATCTCTGAATGCGACCAGTTAAGAGACAAAATATTCATAAAAGTAAAAATTTTCTATTTTTCTCCTTATATTTCATTTTTAATTAAGCATACTATTTTTTAATAGTTTCGCATTACATAATGACAGTTATTACTTTATTACATTTTAATATGTTGTTATTAATTATCTATGTAAATCGTATGTTCTTGTGTTATTATGAAACTAATCCTAAATTGATTTGCTAAAGAATTAATAGATTCATCGTGAACACTTATAAAAGAACCCCTCAAGGCGCAAGAACAGGATAAAAAGTATGGCGTAAGTAAGCTTCAGATGCAATATATAAAATTTTTTGACCGGCGTTTAATACGGCATAGTTATACACAATCTGTGCTAACGTGATCTTACTAGTATGTATAATTCATCTGCTGGTGTTGGGCGTTGTATTTACGATCACATTGACATGACTTGACCGCATCTCTGTGGACTTAGCGTCACATTGGGCATGTGAAAGTGGTCGCCTTTGGCGGATGCCGCCTCAATATAGCCATTCCATTAGCACCTTTGACGAGATCTTGTGAATATTATCCTTGAAATAGTAATAAAGTCTTCGGTTACTTATTATCATTTGATACGTGAATTAGTAAACCTGTCCGATTCCAACCCAGAATAAATGTTAGTTTAATGAGCACGGTGACTTGTTGTGTTAGGTATAAAAAATATGTATGAAAGTATATATTAATATATACGTATATAAGTAGTTAATCAGCCTTCCAGTTAGCATAACAAGCTCTCTTGATGCTCCCTATGGGTTCCGATGGCCGTGTGTAAGCATGTCTCAACATTATTTAAATAACTTATTTAAATGAATTGTATCTACAGAATGATCAAAGGAATTTTTTTGCTTGAAAATAATTCAAAAAAAAATTTTGTTTTAATTTGAAATAAAATCAGTATAATTAATATGCATGTAACACACCTTTATACAAAGCATGCTGATACTGGAGGAACTTCTTCACCATCGACTTTATCCTTTAATAATATATGTAGTTAATTTTGTTTTCTTATATTGGAATGTGTCACTTACATCACGAATTACGTTCGTACTAGGGGCATGTTCTGTGATAAACACAGCCTCAATCATTAGGCATAACGTATTTAGCAAATTTAGTATTTACAAAACAACAAGGCAACTTTTAAGTAGCGACAAAGAAAGAAAACAGTGGAAAACAATGATTAACGTTAATCAAATCATTCGTCAAAAATAAGAAATTTTTATTTGATTCTCATTTAACGATTATTATGATCCAAATATACGCTGAAAGTGAAGAATATTAACCAGTAGAAGGGTTGTTAATAAAACACGAATTTGATTTTTTATTTGTTTATTGACAATGCTTTTAAAAGTGGCTTGTATTTGTAACGACAATAATAATTGGCTTTCCTTGTATCAAAATAATGATTAATTTTGCATTACCTGAACTCAAATTAAAAATAAAGAATTAGCTAACCTATTCAAAAACAGATAAAAATATAAGTAATGATATCACAATACACTTAAATACGTTTACTTATTGTTAAATTGAACTAAATATTTACAAATTTGGATAATAAAATAGCCATAGACGAACACGCTCTCCTCGCGGATGACATTATATATAGCCTTGAATAAAAAAAGGATAAAACGATTATATAACTAATTACCTAATTGAGATGACAGTGACATCTCCCTTCGTTTACATGAGTACAAAAATATCTTTCGAGTCGGGTTCAGACAATGCAGTTTACATGAATGCGCACGGTCAACTCGGACAACTGCTGACGTACACTTCGTGTCGGACCGACTTGCTTTGTTTCTTAGTTTCGATATCATCACCATCGCGTAAATTGTACAAAATCAGATAGATTTCATATCACATTAGCCTTATTTACGGCCAGCTATATGCTACTAGAATAAAAGAGACCGAGAAATATAAAAAAACATTATATTAATTACGTAAATATTTTGGTACAAAAACAGCCAATATTAACATAACTATCACTTTTTAGGTAGAAAGTTACCAATGCTCTAGCGTTAAAACTAGTTGCCCGAGTTGACCATACATGACAATTATCTATAGTAAATTCCAGACAACAGACTGCCCGTGCCGCCTCATGGCACAATTGCTTTTATGAATGAACACATTGCGACACTATGCTATCAGTTTATATGAGATACAGATACAACTAGCAAACACAGCTACACGTACAATAAATCACAGCGACATTGTAAAACTGATGCTTAGTTTATATGAGCATTTCATGTGTTTAATAAAATGTAAATTGTTTTGATATTACGGGAGGAGCGAGCGAATGAACGGATGTACCGGATAGCTTCTTGTGCTTTCGCTGTGAAATAGAACTGGAGCTCTAAAACCTGCTAGGCACGCGTTGCTACCGTCGAGATCAAATCTGAAACATCTCACGTTACGCACCGCACCATTCGAATCTGAAAACAAATCATGCTCTGCCGGTGACGTGTTGGACTGTTGGACTCTTGCACCGGCAGTGTGACTAACCCCTTATACAAGTTATCGCGAAGATCGTTGAGAATCCTTTTCGAGATCTGTGCAACCTTTTGCATTGAAAAACAAATAAAACAAACGGGCACACAATGAAACAAATTATTCAAGAGTTACAATTCAAATCTGTAAAAAATTTTGGTATTTAAAACTCAATCTTGTCACGTACTATAATATACGAAGACAATAATGTTAAGAAAAATGTAGTTCTAAGGAGCAAATGTGAGAGTGAATATGGACTAAACTTTAATAACACACGTAATTATCTATATAAAAAGCCTTCTACACATATGAACTGTTATAGAAAGAGGTTTAATATACTGTGAATATATTCAGCGCATTTAAACGTTACCTTAATAAAGATAGATTTGGAAAGATAAAAAGAGCGATAAGACAGTCGGAAACGTTGAATGCCTGTAAACGATTATTTCGAAAGTATTTTTTTATATAAAAAAAGTAGAAAACTGACTTGCAAACCACCTGCTGTTAACTGATCAGTGACCATTGACATGTGTCCAACCACAATTAAGACAGAACTCAGAACACAGTCCTCTCGAACGTCTTGTCCTATCGAAGGCCGTGTCCGCAATACATTCATACAAAGGGATCTTAATATGAACATTTGTAATTTTTTTTCATGCCAACATCTAAAGAAAGTCATCTTACGAGTAAGTCGGGAAACAATTTTTACAAACTAAAATATAATGCATTAAAAATTTTACTCTCACCAAATATTGCTGTAGTAATTCTCCAACGAGGAGGATGAGTCTGTTCAATAGATTGTTGTATTTTACAATAAACACTGAACATCTGAGCGGTTGGACATATTTGAACAATATTAAAATTATATTTTCGTATCTAGAAAGGTTACATGAGACGCAAAAAATTCTAAATAATAAAAACAAGTTTTTAACATTTTTAATCGCGTAATAGGAATAAATAGTTATTTCACACAAACTGTTCACTTGTTAGAGTTACAACTCAAAATAGTAGATATACCAATTTCTTGTTTCCCGGTAGGATTCTCAGCTCACTCACTGTTCCCTTCAATATCTATTAGTACGTTTAAAACTGACAAAATAATCGTCTATCGACAAGTAAGGTTTCACCGCTTTCATTTTAAAAACTACACGATGGATAATAAACATTATGCAATGGTGATGTAAAAGTTACAAGGTAAAATAATTATTAAAAGTAGATTACTGAAAGCTACCGTTTGCGCGAAATATTATATATTACAAAGCAATTAAACAAATTCTATAACGAAGATACAAATATAATGGGTGTTAATAATTAATTACAATTATTTTATTGCCTTTTTTTGGTTCGTTTTATTTTTGTTTTTTGTTTTTTTTTTAGTTTTCTTTATTCGAAGAAAGCTTAGTTGCCGGCACATATTTTGAGAGTAGTTACACAAGATCGTATACACTTATACAATCCCTTAAGTACATAGTGCGACCTAATGCAAGATGGCGAGAATGGGCTATGCGCGGCATTTCTATCTATTTATTATATTCAAGACCCTGCTGTATTTGCAGTAATACACGGGCATTCAAAGCCTGCACACACATACACGTACAACACATATAGCCTGTGTCAGTGAACATAGCCTTTGAATGCTTGCACGAACAGCCAATCAATATTACATAGCTATGTATTCAAATATTATAAATATACCATAAAGTGCTCGAGTGAAATTAATATAAAAATATATGTATGTGAATTTGTGCGAGAGTTGCGTGACGCCCGCAGAGCTCGCCCCCGCCACTGCGCTAAGCCCTCAAACTACATGCTGCGAACTACAACTCCTTCACAATCTACACACTAGGCACTATACTTTATAAAAATACTGTAATTTTTTACCTACATAACAGGTGAACGTAAACTTTTTTAATCTAATTATCAGCAGGTTATCACTGTATGTTATCTCATTATGGGAGTGGTACCAGGGCGGGTCGCTCGAGCTGTGTGATGGCCGCAGTCGGTTGACTCTATCGCGGTGTCAGTGTGCTCCATGTCAACCTCACGTGCGCCCGCCACATAGCCCTTATTCAAATAAACAATAGGTGAAATACTTAATTACCCCGTACGTACATATACCACATAGATTTGAACACTTACACGAATTATTTATAACGATTACGTTATGCGGCTGCCACGCGCCTAACTTTTATGAGATCCCATTACAATCGGTGAGTATAGCGAATATAGGAAAACAGCCCACCACATTCGCTAAACTCTACTGATAACAACGTAAAAGTTAGAAGCGGTACTACCGTACAATATAACTCTAGCCGTAGATATGTCGTAATAAGCTTATAATTTACATAGATAATGCTATGTTTTTAACAATACTATATTTATCAAACGATATAGTTTTTATTGCATGTCGGATTTGCTTACATAGAAATTTCTTAACTTAACTTAATCTTCTACTGGGGGAAATGAATTATCTATACATGTAACAACGCCATTACAATATTATAACAAATATTACCTTTTGTCTGTGACACAAACAGCAACTACAACGAAATACGATTGCTTACACCGTATAACATTAGCGAGTTATTATTGTAATTATTATGTATAAGGTGACAGACAATCACAGTCGTAACAATGAACTGGCAGTTATAAAATGTTACTGGTTAACAACGGTCCACGTGGATTTATGGGCATGTTGACATAAAAATAAATGCATTTACTTTATCACTAAGTGCAAATAGCATTACACAAATTGCCATCACGCGACAAACTTGAAAACTGCCTGGAAGTAGAACATTCTCGATTTAAGCAATTAACAATACATTGCCGTACGAAGCGCAGCAATCGTACAACAGAACAATCACATCGACAAGTACTTTGTTATTATCGCATATAGTTATTTAAAAGAGTGCTGGGAGTTTTTTTTTGTCCGGCTTTTTTCTCCCGGTCTACTATAGCCTGAGGGGCGCCCA
>DWJK01003300.1:0-13326 GCA_018248815.1 Croniades pieria auraria
AGAGGCCATAAGTGGAAGTACTACACTCCTCTGTCTGCATTTTCATAGAAATACAGCCTTTATGATATGATGTTATATTATTTTTATAGTAAACTGCATATTTTATGCATAAAAGGAAGTTTGTTGAATTTTTTATTATATTTGTATCTGTTTTGGAGGATGTCAATATAATTGATTAAGTTTAACCATTCATATGAACAAATTTTTAATGTAACTTCAGACTGAGTTATTAATAGATCGGTATAATGAATAAATAGACTAACATTGTTATGTATTTACCATAATTTTTCAGTGAAAAAGATCACAATAAAAGATGTTGACGACAGTCATAGTGTTGAGAATGGTACAGAAGATGAAGAAATATATGATGAGCGAGGCTTTACGAAGCATACCAAAAAGCATACAGGAGATACCAAAGCATTTAAAATTCTAGAGTTTTACCTAAAACATAAACATAAATTTTCATCTTCTCAATATAAAAGAGTGGCACTTTGGGAGACATTGTCAAAACAGATTGGAATACCAGCAACTGAATGTGCTCACAGATTCAGAAATTTCAAACAAGTTTACAAAGCATATGTAAAGAGAGAAATAAGCAAGCCAGAGAAACCTATCCTCTGGCCTTACTATCCCCTATGCAAGAAAGTTTTTGGATACAGATCAATTAAAGCAAAACTCAAAAGTGACATCAAAGCTGAATCAGATGATGAAGACTGGACTGCAAAGGAAATAAAAACATTAATAAACTTTTTTGCTCACAATTTCCAAGATTTACATGACAAAATTGGAGACAGTAGCAAATGGATGCCTGTAGCAACTGAACTTAACCGATCAAATTCATCATGTAGTGATAAGTTTATGGAATTGAGGAAATCATATAGAAAACTAAAGACAATGAAGACACGTTATCCTCAGGTGAAGGTTTCATGGAAGTATTTTAACTTGATGGATGAAATATACACTCATGAAGGTGTTAGTAATTTGGAAGATGTCAGTCAAGTTTTAAAAGTAGAACAAGAGCAGGGTGAATTGCTCAGTGAAAGTGGTATCAAGCAGGAGTTACAGGGTAAGTTTTTAAAACCAAATTGCATTTTATTGACTAACAAGAATATTATGGTGAATTGAGCTTTGTGTTAAAAATGGTCAAATGGATGAGTAATCACTTTGTTTGTGGTAACTTAATATAATCTTGTGTTAGATGTGTCTACCTGAGAATGGGCCTGGATCTTGTACTAGACAGTGTATTAGACAAGGATATTCCTTGTCTAATTCTGCCAGTTGGACTCTAAGCTGACTGTCTGGGTCTTTATCACCTGCTTAAATACATATACACATATAAAGCATGTTTTAATACACACAAATATACATAAATTAAAATCCTAACAATTAATATTTTCAGATGAAGATTATACAATTATTGTTATACCAGAAGGAGAGGATATGCATGATTTGAACAACACTGAATATGTTCTGCAAGACAGCGATAGTATTATAAAAGAATATGAAGAGGGAATAGAAGGTTCCTTTGCTGAAAATCACACAAATGTTAAAGAGGAAGTCGTGAAGCCAGTGCTGAAATGGACCAAGGGGTCAAAAAAGCGACTTTTAATCCATTATTTAAACTACTTAAGAACCCACAAAGGTATGGAAATCAAACCGAAAGATATGTGGACTGAAATAGCATCAAAATTTGGGGACCGGAAGCCCATTACTTGTAAGAAAATGTTCATTAAATTGAAAGAAAGACACAAACAAGCTGTTGCAGAAGACACAAATAATCCGAAAACACCTTACTTTATATTATTTGAGAAGATATTATCATTAAAACCTAAGTTTGCCAGGAAACAAAATAAAACTGGTGAAGGTAGGACATACAAAGACTTTCCCATGGATGATTCAAAAGTGGAATTGGCCCTGAAATACTATTTACAAAATATAGATGAATTTATTAGTCCTAAATTTGAGAAAAAATATTTATGGACAGAATTAGCAAATTACATTTCGGAGCCGGTGTCAAAGGTTTTCAACAAAGTGAACTTTTTGATACAATTTTACAAGAGCAGCACGCTCGAGGCGGAGAACACGCGTTTTGGGGAAATCCTGAAGGAGATTTTCATTAAGGAAAATCTTTTAAATGACGTACCTAGTGATAATAAATCTTTAGAAGAGGAAGTAGAATATTCTTGGACGGAAGATGAAACGGAAATTCTGTTGACGTGGTACTTGGCGCATTTGGAAAAGTTTAAAAATCCTAAATTCGTACGGAGCTACCTATGGATGGAAGCATCGGATATATTGAAGAAGAGTCCATGGGCGTGCTCGAATAAAATGTCGGAAATCAGGACGCAATATAGGACCATGGTGAAGGAAAATAATGAAGGACTAAATGGTTGGAGATTTTCGACATTGTGCCAACGGATTTATGGCACGGGAAAGAGAACTAACCAGCAGAACGTCAATTAGGAATATTAAAATTCATTCACGAAATGTATAGTTATGAAAAATTATAGATATTGCTACCGATATATATATATGTGTATTACATGTATATATGTATATTTTCTCGCCTCTGAGATACATTATGTGTGATATTAAAGAGTGAGAAAGCATGATAGTAGCCATCTTGATAACATCCTTTCTTGAATTTCTCCCTATGCAACGAATTGATACACTTAGAAGGTGGGAATACATGGTGAAGGTTATTGGAGTGGTACATTTCTTCATCCAGGGTGCAACAGCAAAATCACCTGCTGTTATTGATAACCGTTCTGGGATTTATATTTATCTAATTACGTTATATTTTAATATAATATGTTTACATTTATATAATTGTTCATAGTTGGTATTTTCGGTCATATATTTCGTTTAAAATTTCTTCTCGCGTAGTTAGTGTATTAAATCAATGATAATTTCATTGTTAATTATGGTTTTTAATTGCAAGAACTAATTAGTATGGGTTTGTATGCACTTTAGTTATTATTTTTATTATTATTAACAATAAAAATATAGGCAGTGTTGTCTACGACAAACGTAATTCATTTGTCGTTGCTTTTGAAGTGTTATTCGTGTTCTTTTGGTTGGGTACCAAAGAAAATAGCAAAGTGGGTTTGGAAGCCGAATTATTATTGTTTAATTTTTTTAATGAATATCATTATAATTAATCGATTTTTTTTTCATTAAATAGCGTACAGTAAATAGACCTTCTATTATTGGTGGAAGTATTATTATTGGATTTCATTCGTTAATGAAATTACAAATATATTTGTCGGTTATTGTCCATTAAATAGCGTACAAAGAATAAAATAAGTTTTATTTATATATATTAAAGGGTTTTACTTAGAGATATTTATATCTTCAAAAAATCATAATTTTCCAAGTGTGCTGTTTATAATACAAATAAATCTAAATATTTATGATTGAACTGAAAGCTTTGTAGTAGTCACCTATAGTCGATTTAGAATTAGTGATACATAAAAACTGCCCAAACATAGCTTAAGAATGTCTTTAATTCCCACAAAAGATTAATTCGAGAGCTTTACTAGTGGTCAGCGACCACTATTTCGCCATTTGGACACCATGATGAGACCCCACTGACAAAACTGTAGCAGAGTTATTAAATATTAAAACGTTAACTTGACTCGAACGCTATTCATCAGTGTTGTACTAATGACTTTAAAATCTATGTCTACTTGCGGGTAGCTGCTTTTGTGGTCTATTGGCGCCTTTATAAAATATATCATAGTAATTTAAGAGGATAAAATTAGAACAGAATATTTCGACTGCCAGTGTTACCTGGTATAATTACTGTTAGTCGATGAACATACTCGTATATACGTATATTTGGCACTCGGTGCTCTCTGCCTGCTTCGTAAATGATCTGGCGTGGTGATATAAATAGTGAAGAATTGTATTTTATAGGCTGTAAAGTTCTGCAATAAAATACAAAGCTTTTGAAATAAATGTAGTTTTAATTTTATAACTTTCCTTCCCAAATGGAATTTAGAAACGACAGCAATTTCTATAATTAAAAAAAAAAAAAATTAACACCTTGTGAACTACCTTTAATGTTTTATCCCAAACCTACTCCTTGTAAACTTCTCTGTTTACATTACCATAGACAAGATAGGTTCTAGAACACATCAGGCTAATAGAACAAGTTAGTGCATTTATTAAAAAAGGCAAAAGCTTGAGTGAACATATCAAAGATATTTCCTTGAGCTTTTTTGTGTTTCTTTTAATAGACAACACACCGTATCGTAATGTAAAGTATCTTTTGACGCCGCATCATTTAATTAACAATCTTTCATCGTAAGAGTTAAATTGACTGCCTCGTTGGTCGAGACCCACTACCAATCGGGAGATCCTGGTTTCAAATCCCAGGACGGGAAGTATTGTTTTTTTACACATGATTAAAAATGTACCAGCTTAACTCACGTACGTTTTTCGGGATGGCTCGACTAGTTTCGGACCTGTACGAGGTCCTTCCTCATGAGCTCCCGCCGTTTGCAAGGTACATTTTTAATCATGTGTTTAAATACTCACGAAACATTTAATAGTAAAATTGTTTTTTTACTTAGATTTCCTAGTAGAGATTTCTAGTAGTGACTTGGAGACTGGATCTGTGCCCGGTGTATGGCAATATGCTCACCACTTATTCCAATGTGGGACGTAAACGTAACTGGTGAAACGTGGGAGTGTATTACACTCCTCTGCCTACTTCTTCGGGGATTACAGTTATGATGTTACGTTTCATCGTAAGGGTAAATCAGTCCACTACTGGACATAAAAGTATTGCATCTACATGTACAAGAAAATGTTGTATCGTCGTATAGCATATATCGTCATGAAATGACCCAAGGTCTCGACTCGATAAACTCGGTCACACCCCGGCTAATCTCATTACGGTCCGCGTAAGGCCTTCCGAGGAATCGTTTGATGAATTTCCACTGGCTGCCGATCGAATCAAGTAGGACATCTGATCATAATTCAATGGTATACTTCTTATTTCAAATTAAAATAAAAGGAAAGAAAAAAAGAAATTGGCAATTTATCAGATAGAAAGAAGTTATTTATTTTTACCACTACGCGTGGCGCCAAAACAAATAAACGCAGATATTTGCATAAAGGGAGATAGTTTATCGTAAATATTTAAGATTTTTGACACATACATTATCACTTGACATTCCGATATTATTGATTGGTAACATTTTTCAAAGGCCTCAAATAAGATATACCACTTACAATATTTATATTTAAACTAGGCTTTTCATTGTCCCTTTTTCCTAGAATCTTCGATTTACTATGTTTTTATAATAGACCATTTAATACTTTTGGCTGCTTGATGCGACTGAATTAAACAAATTTTACGTGTACACTAAATCGCTCCATTTTCCGCGCCCGCTAGTTCTGACAACCTACCTCACTATTCAAGCTGTGTTTCAGTATCAAAGCGCGCCGTTCGTGGTGCGCGCGGTGCTGTGAAATTTTGAATAATGTGGACTGTTCTGTATAATAAACATTTGAGTTCCATATTACTTAATAAATTAGTGTCAGTGAAGTATACTTTATATCGTGGTACTAGTGAATAACATTTGTGTTCAAATAATTATTATACAATAGTCGCTTCGCTAAACGAATTGAAAAATACTTTAGCTATAGGATTATTTAAGCGATCAGGGTAGATTTAAATTCAACTTTTATTTGAAAACAACGTAATAATTCATTTTGTCACCTAAATATGAAAAATTGTTTACTAAATTTTCTTAACACCATTAAGTAATGCCTTTGTATGTTACAGATGGTATCTATTGATTCACATTTAATTATTGTGTTACATAAAAGTATATAAGGAAAATCACTTAATTAAAAAGTAAAATATAAGATAATATTATTTAAGGCACAATACCGGTGGTTAAATATATGTATTTCTGTATTTATCACTACATATTATAATTTTATATAAAACCTTGCGCGATTCCCTAGTTTTTACATATTATTGTGGTTTAAATAGTAAAATATTAGTACATTTCGTTTTTAATGTGTTTAGAAGACATCCAAATCATAAAACCATATCAGTTAGTATTGAGTTAAAAGTTGTAGAGGGCGCTGTCGAACCAGAAAAGTAAAAAAATCCAAGGATAAAGGTTCGACTTTATGGAAACGGGTGTGTCAGGTACATATAAAAGCAATGCAAATAGTCATAAACATTTACAAATTCTTAAAATTTCCTATCAAAATTTTTATTGAAATATGCTAAATGTGACCATGTTCCATTGATTGCTCGATAGGTTATATTTCTATTTAAACAATACGCAATATTTACTTGGAAAATTCATAAAAGCGTTACTGCTTGTTTAAATCGTAGTTGTTTTTTAGTATTAGGATATTCATTTGTTGTTATACCCATATGTGAAGCTTTCGAAAACGAACAGTGAGTACATAAATTTTATGTCTCGTTATCTTCAGTAGGTACCTATATTCATGGCTCATTGGTTCAAGTATGTTCAAGATGTGAACAAATATTCTACGGTACATAATATTCAAAGCCGTCCACCAACATAAAGCCACGTTCACACTATATTAAATTGTCCGTCAGTATTGGGTAATGAAGCCGTACGTCCGATATCCGTGCGTAAGTACGTTGCAGTCTTATGTCGCGGATTATACTATTTTTGTAACGGTATAACATTTTAATGTTTTACTGTATGATATGAACGATATTAAATAATCCTAGGTAAAATCTATTATTCCAAGGGTTTCTGTAACAATAAATTTACAAATATGCGTGTACTGCGTTTGTTTTGCAGTTTTTCAGTCGTTTCAGCAAGGTCTGTACTTGTCACAAAAAAAAATACTCAAATGTCAAGTGCTCAGTATTTTTGTTGTCTTTTATGTCCAAAAGTCATCGTATCCGCCTTAGTCATACTGTGTACTTTGGCGGTGTTCATATATCTATACTCAACGTTAGGCGTTTCCCGTTGACGCTTTCTAAGTCCTGTGATAAAGACATCAGATGAAGGCATTTCCTAAGTTCGTGTGCCGTTTAGAAATGCGTTTCATTTCATGCACAATAAAAATGAATCTATTTTCTATTTAACTATTTGTTTCCAAAGCGTATTTTGTGACGGAGAAATATCGTTCAATGATTTCCCAACAATTTGAGAAAGCGATAAGATTATTTAGAATTTTTGCCTTCTGAAACCCTCCCGTTGGTGGCTTCTCTCTTATAATTAATTTTCTTTGTAATAATAATTACCCGTTTTTTATAATATTAATACGATAGCTATTTTAACGACGTCAATTGATTTTGCACATTCCCAAGGTAACGAGATTATTTAATTATTAAAATGTAACTAAAAAAACCGTAACATCACGCTTCCAATCCCGAAAGAGGTACACAGAAGAGTGTAGTACACTATCACGTTTCACCAGTTACGTTTACGTCCCACGGAATAGGTGGTGAGCCTATTGCCATAAACTGGGCACAGATCCGTACTCCGAGTCACTACTGGTAATTCTAAATTAGAAAAATCCAATAGTGGCCGACCCGAGATTTGAACCCAGGACCTCCCGATCGGCAGTCGCGGTTGCATCCACTCGATCAACGAGGCAGTTTAAATATTAAGAATGGCTATGTTCCAGAGACGTGAGACAAGAACATATACATATATGAGACCAAAATTCCATTTTATCTCTTGCGATGTGTTATCTCAAGACTTTTAACTAGTATTACTAAACTGTATTGGATAAAATGACGTTGAATAACAAATGTGGAAATCTTGGCGATCATCAGCTACTCATGGATTTTGGCTGATATGTAAAACTATAACTAAGGTCTCATCTAATGAGTAGAATACTGTTAAGTTAAACTGCATTCTGCTCATCACCCGGAGACGTAAATAGATGACGACGGCTGGATATGCAGGTAGAAGTAAAACACGTCTTATTAGGTATTGACTGCTTCGTTGGTCGAGTGGTTACAAGTGAAACTGCCGATCGAGAGGTTCTGGCTTCAAAACCCGGGTCGGCTGCTATTGGATTTTTCTAATTTGGAATTCGTAGTAGTGACTCGGAGCCTGGAATTGTGCCCGGTGCATAGAAATAGGCTCACCACCTATTCTATGGGACTTAAAGGTAACTGGTGAAACGTGGGAGTGTACTACACTCCTCTGCCTGCCTCTTCCGGGATTATAGGCGGGATGTTGCGTTATTAACTATTGAACTTAGCTTAAAATTCCCATTTAGTAGCTCAGGGTCTGGATTTGCGCACATTGTATGGCATTAGGTTCGCCATCCAGTCCATAATCGGACGTAAACCTAACTAGTGAAACGTGGAGTTGTACTAAACTTTTCTGCCTACCCCTTTTTCACAGATTTTTAGAACTATTCGTAAATCTTACAGTTTTTTAACCGATTTATAGAATGAATCCTAAATCTAGTCCATAGTGTTTGTTCTTGGCCGCTATCTTTTCATTGCTCGAACAAGTCAAGACCAGCGGTGTCAACCTTTGTCCACGTCGTTATGAATCCGTACAACTTTTATCACCTGTTCAGTCTTATATAAACAGTGTGAAATAGTAGACTTGTTATATTTCTTAACTTGCTTAAGCCGAAGGTTTTGTTCGTTGTAAATCTAGAGGTGTCATGAAATTTGATTACCTTTTGTATTTGGAATATACGGTTTATATATTAGAAATATCGCGAAGCCTCTTCTGAAAACGTACAAACCAGATATCTGGTTCTGATTGGGATTATAAGTGTCAAATTCTTAAAAGTAATGTTTACCGTCGTCATATGATTTTAATATCAATCAACGAATAACCAGTAAAACAAACTCTTTATCTCTCAGTTAAACCTCGTCTTTTTTAAAACGAGACGGTCGATATTCTCAACTCTACATCGACCTCATAACCACGTGCGAGTAGAACTGGCGAGAGACAGCGTTCGCAAATACAAACAACACCTCTAAAGAGATTATGCATGTAAAAGGAAAACCTGGTATAAAAATACAATGAAAAATATTATTTTTGCTAACGCCTGCCATATATCGTTGTTTTATTTGAGGTGAGTATGAAGTCGCTAGTAGGAAAATGTTGTTTAGTGAACTAATTTTTAAAATTTGCTATATTTAATAATGTATTGGTTCTATAAGTCAATATTATTGTCGGTAATATATGTTATTTTCCCAGAAACTCTGATGCTGAGTTATTTTGCGTTAGGTAATAAGGCTGTAAATTTATTGAGATACAACAAATTAAATTAATAATTATTTATCGTTTGAATTATGACGAAAAGTGGACATAACAATTAATTATTTATCATTATCATTATTAGTAAGTGCAATTACATATATATTAGTAATTATCATTAACATTATCAGCCTATTTCCGTCCACTGCTGGACAGCCACTTTGCGTATATCGGCACTTCAGTTAGTAATATATATGATAATTAAGCACAGAAATGACTAATAAAAAAACATTACAAAAAAATGATGAAGATGAACTTGATGAGTGAATTATTAAAGGACCTTAGATGAAGGTTGAATTTGCATAATGGTACAGTAAAAGATCTAATCATGAATTCGTCATCAAAGTTTCAGTAACTACTTCAACATGAGATCAATGAAGACTCATTGACACAATAACTAATTTACTAATTAAATAGTTGTCATATATAAAATAGTTAAAAGTGTTATTCATAGTTATTCCGTGAAGTGTTATAAATGCAATCATTTTACGCTTTGACTCTAAAAAGACGGACGTTTATATAAATGTGTAAGTAAAAAAATGTGCTGGAACAATGTCTTAAAACAATAATTGAGTGATTTAAATATAACAAAAGATTGTGTTGAGTGAAAAGGTATAAGTGTTCTAAAAGAGTATGGATGTGAAAGTAGACATGTATCTGCTGTTGTCGATGCTGTTGTTGTGGCTGAGGAAAACAGACGCCAGTAAAGTCCAAGCGGCAGTCAGCTTTCTGTAAGTAAATTTAATACTTTAAATAAATGTTTCATCATGGTCATTATTGTCATCATCAGCCTATCTCAGTTCACTGCTGGACCGAGGTTTCCCCCAATGAGCGCCGTCGCATTCTATTCTCGGCTTGGCGCTTCTAATTTCTGGCTACAGTCTAGCGCAGATCGTCAATAAAATTTTTAGTAATCAATAATCAAAGTGATTGTGCGCATCTGGTAGCTGATATATTATGTATAAATCCCTAGATAGCGCTTATCAAATATCAATTTAAATTCGTCATTCGAAAAAATTCATAGAGATATTATGAAGAACTTGTACACAACGCATAAAGCAAGTCTTTATATTCTATTATATTAGTCAAATTATTTATAAGTAGGGTAGTTCAAAACAATATGATTGAGGCCGTACCACTACGGTGCTGTCTAACTGGGCATGTAAATTAACCAACTTCATGAAGAAAATCTTTAAACGCCGTGTTAATTGTATTCATATTACGCTAGCACTAGTGTAAAACGGCTTCGGAAGAGTTAAACAGTGTAGTTTGGAACAAAAATTCTCCAAAGACAAAATGATTCTAACCCTGACTACACAATGATTTTTAATGTTCAGAGCTAATTCGTCATATCAAGAGATGGAGGTGAGGACAGAGTCTAGCCTGTCCCTCCGGGATATACTGCCAGTGAAAGCTAAATACTACGACAAGAACAAAGCACCAAAGCAGCTGGGACAACCTACTATAGTCTATTTCCATGTCACTGTGCTGTCCTTGGATTCCATTAACGAAGAGAGCATGGTAAGTCCAAATATTTTTTGCATTAGTCAGTCTGTTCCATTTGTCAATTCCTCTAAAGTGCTAGTTATCGTTCAAGGTTCAAAGGCGAAGTTCCACCAGGACCATGACTGCGGAAGGTATTAGAAAAGACTCACAACATTTATTAAAAGAAAACCAACTTTAGGTTCTATTTCGGATAAAATTACTAATGAAATCTTCGTATTTGTAATTGGTCACAAAAGGAAATTACAGTTTTAACTTATCTCCAGAAGTGACAAGTCCTGGCCGTAGGTATATCTGTACAATTTGTCTTTTGATATTTTATTGGTGTTTTTGATTAAGGTTTCGACTATTGTCACCTAAAAGTCCGCTGACATTTGTGCATATTGTTATAAGCAATAAATACGAATACCACCGAACCGATTTTATAGAAAGCTGCATACTTTTTAAATTAACTGTTAGAAAAGTGAGTACGGGACAAAATAATGAATTGAAATTATATAATACAATACAACTATTCTTAATTGTATACCAAAAATATAGAAAATCAGAGAAAATACTAATTAAAAAAAAAAGGGAACTATACAGGAGTTGGTCTTATCCACTAATAAGGGATCTCTTCCAGACAACCTTTGGATAGAAGTCAATAATAGACGGTCAGTAATAGATCATATTGGTTTCACGAACACAGTTGTTGGGCAGTAATATCGATATCAACTAAATAATATATGACATAAACACAGAAAAGTTTGAGTTCTGTGTAAGCAGGATTAGTTACTACTTGCTCCACTGGTTTGTAAAGTATTATGTATCGATGCTTCTAAGGCTAATGGTCGTAAGTGGATTTCACTAAGGCCAAGTGAGAGCAAGGCATGCCTCAAGGATTAATTTTACTTGTAAAACTTCTTCGCATTGTGCTTACGGAGGCTTATCTTCTAATTGTTTAATTGAAATTCTCTGTCATTTAAACTCGTTTATCACTTGTAGTCTTTTTCAGTTGTATAATTTTAATCCACTTTATTTGTTCCGTCATTTTAAATGCGTTAACATCAGCGAATGATTTGTTTCCTTCTAGTACTTAAAGAATAGCAAGTTAGTTATCTATTTCAGGTAGCATTTAACCACGAATATGTATATGAATGTCATAGAATGGTTATTCAATATCACCAAACTTTCTTACTACAACTTTGTTATTGCTATGATGTTACATAGCAGTTATTATTTCGTTCACCTTGATTCTTCTACCCTCGAAATATTGTATAGAATTAACAGTCATGTAAAAGGATTTAGAATGTTCACTCATGCCGCATTGACCTTACTCTCTGCAAGTACATATGTACATACATATACCTGCAACTATGTATTTGTAGTAGATAGTATCACTATCAGCGTTTTGTTACCCAACCTGTCATTACTTAACAGTTGGTGATCATTATAGCCTAATCTATGTATATCCTTGTGTGTGTCTCGAACAAAAGTAAGGCTCGTCAGAAACTTGAGGACTAGCAATAATTTAAAAAGTTTCGTTAAATTGTATATAGAAAGATTTTCAAGAAATGGTGCTTGTCAGAAAAATAGACGCTGTAAGCATGCTTTGATAGTCAGTTTCATCGTTCCACTATGAAACACGGCTTTTTTCTCAGAAACTTTCCTTACTGTGATTTTAAGTTTTCTGGAATTTGTACTGTCAATGTCAATGTGGATATAAGACCGAAAAATCTAATATGGTATCAGTATTTCTATAACTTATACTTCATTTATTGATATGGTGTTTGCTTTGCTTCATCTAATTGATGCCACACCATTTTTGATTATGCTGTTTCAGACATACGTAGCGGATATATTCCTTGCGCAATCCTGGAGGGATCCCCGGCTGAGATTACCAGAAAACATGCACGAAGAATACAGAATTCTGGATGTAGAATGGTTAAACAAAATTTGGAGGCCCGACTGCTTTTTTAAAAACGCGAAGAAAGTCACTTTCCACGAAATGAGCATTCCAAACCATTATCTGTGGTTGTACCATGATAAAACATTGCTGTACATGTCAAAGTGAGTAGTATTTATAATACATCTGATCATCATTACCAGCCTAAGTCCACTGGTGGACATATGTAGATGGCCAGAGCATGAAGCCGTAAGTAGGCTGTGCCATATGACGATAAGCCAGTGCCAGAATTATTCACCTCTTCCAACACCTTGGTATCCCGGTATCAAGTCTTACAATGATCTTTCTCCGTCCCAATTGTGATAATACACACCTGATCCTAATCAAGATGTTTTTAAGGTTCGAACAAAAGAACTCCAAAAACGACGCTTGCATTAGTACTGTTCGTACAGACTTTTAATAGAAAACAGATAACATAACATAGACACAAACAGATAAACAGATAACAGATAAAATAGAAACCACTAATTTAATCGTACTTTTTAATTCGTTTCATAATTTAAGCAGTGATAGCCTAGTAGTTAAGAATTCAGCCTCTCACTCGGGGGTGCTGGGTTCAAATCCATGGCGCGCACCCCTTTACAAAAGTGCGTTTTAGATTTAAATATCACTTGCTAACGGTGAAGGAAG
>DWJK01003301.1:0-13323 GCA_018248815.1 Croniades pieria auraria
AATTTGTAGTAGTGACTCGGAGTCTGAAATAGTGCCCGGTGTATGGCAATAGGCTCACCACCACCTATTCTATGGGACGTAAACGTAACTGGTGAAACGTGGGAGTGTACCACATTTCTCTGCCTACCCCTTCGGGGATTACAGGCGTGATGTTACGTTTATTATCACATATCATACGAATGTGTATAGTCAATAAATTTGCTGATGTTCAGTTTTACTAATGTTCAGTGTTTTAAACTGACCTAACAATTAAGTTACCTTCATCGGATTCATTTTACGTTTGTTTTCTATGGTAAAATTTGCTAGGGTGGTGTTGTTTCATCAAAATCGGTCTAACAATAAATCTAAAAGATCTATCTTGAACATTACTTATCATTATCACCTATTTCTCTAATTGCAATTTCTGTTCCAGAAATATATTTATGGTGATGATAAAAATGGAACATGCGAATATTTTTTTCTTAAATACACTCCATACTCTGTGCTACACTTGAGAGTACCGTAGTACTCTCCCACGTTTCACCAAATACGTTTTTAATAACAGTTATGCTTAGGCGTTGTTTTTAATAATAAAATTAAAGTCTATCCTAAATTGAAAGCTTTTCATAAATATACTGAATTATGCAGAGAAACATGAAACATACGCAAGGTTTACAACGTGGGTATATGTTGAAAGGTAGGTGTTTGATACTCATGTCATTAGGGATCTCATTCAGCTCGACTCTCCTTTCATCCACGCGTCTGACACCGTATCAAATAAGGTTCATACTAATCGCTGTAGGGTTGTCACCGTTACAATTCTTTTTAATGTTATGCCTGTTAATATCCTTTCCGTAAAAAAGTGTCATAAATCGTGCATCAGAAATTACAACAAAATGCATATTTGGTCTGCCCGTAGAATAAAGTTCCATAAGAACACGAGACCATCATAGTTTTTCTATATTTTTCAGACTGTTTAGGCCTATATTTTATGGTAGGGAAACAAAAGTTTAAATTTTTTTTTTTTTTAATTTTTGTTTCACTACCATAAAAAATAGATCTCAATAGTCTAAAAAATAAAGAAAAAGTGTGTTGGTCACATGTTCTTATGGAACTTTATTCTACGGGAAGGTCGATATAATGTGTGTGTAAGATAAATGTATAAGTTTTGTGTGTTTAGTACATCACAGGACAGATTGTTGTCTCAACTTTTACTTCGAACAGCGCATGTTTCTTGGAATTAAAATAGCTAGACAATTCTCGTATGCTTAATTCTTTCCTTAGTCACTAATGCCTTCCTTATTCTAATTTCACTAAAGTTAATAAATGTCACACAATATTAATTCGTAATATTACGCCTGTACTTCCCAAAGGAGAGGTACAGGAGTGTAGTACTCCCGCTTTTCACGAGTTATGTTGTGTCCGTCCCGGCTACTGTCGTCGCTCATTTGACATTATCATAGTCGTCATTCACCAGGCCTGAGCTAATGGATTACAGACTCCATAACAAATTGTGGTAATATAAAATAAAACATCAAGCTTGAGCGCCTTTCACGCTGTGATAGATCGGGTACAAAAAACTAAAGGAAAAAACTTCCTCACACTTAAAATAATCAGGTCAAACTGGAAACCAGCTGACGTGTTCAGCCGCGGCTCAGCGGATCGAGTATCATCTTTTTCGCTGACTTGTCTAATTAATATAATACTATTGACTGTTTGGACGAATAGAATATGTTTACCTACATACATGTTTGAATAATGTTTATAGAACGAGAAATGAGCATTGTTCCACCGATTTTAATCATTACGAATTTCTGAATAGATGACACAGTACAAAAAACGTGCTAACCTACCCAGGTTTCTTTTATTATCAAGAAAAAACGTATGTAATAAGGTTAATACATACGATTTTTCTTAATAATAAAATCTGAATGGAATTATAGAGAATACATTTAAACATTAAGTTCGCTTTTTGTTATACCTATTTATCAGTAAAACAATGAATAATAAACAGATAAATGAATTAAATTCATTACCACAAAAACAGATATCCCAAGCAGACGCACACGCACATACGCACACACGCGCACAAACTATACTTATATTAATTTTAATTAATCAAAATGAAATCTTACACATTACGTTACTTATCTTTTTATTTATCTCTCATTTTATTTCATTAGGAAATTGCTCATTACATAATATACGACTCCTGAACAGACCTTCAACTCTGGTCATAATAACACTAATTGTGACCAGAGTTTCACAATACCACACATTATTTTTTCGGACACAGAAATCTAACCTTATTATAAATAATCGACCCATTTATCATTCCACTGTTGGAATACGGGTCTCTTCTCATATTGAGAGGATTAAGGCCATAGTCAGCCACGCTGGCCAAATGCGGGTTGGCAAACTTCACACACCTTAGATTTTTTTTTTAATATAAATTCTAAGGTGTGCAGGTTTCCTCACGATGTTTTCCTTCACCGTTAGCGCGTGATATTTAAATTTAAAACGCACTTTTGTAAAGAGGTGCGCGCCATGGATTTGAACTCAGCACCCCAGGAGTGAGAGGCTGAATTCTTAACCGCTAGGCTATCACTGCTATATATATAATCTTATTATTATTGCTAAATATGTAGGTATTTTAATTGAAGTTTTCTTATACAGACAAATTTAGTTAACGACGAGAACTCGTTTTTGTTACCAGTTTTTATAACTCCGTATTCTGCTGATACGTTTTATTCATTCACGGCTACAATTTTTCTTTTTAAAATATTGTTCAATTTAAAACAATTACTCATTTTAGTAGCTGCTAATGAATAATAATACAAATTCTTACATATTTTGATGTTAAATAATGCAAAGTAGTGTATAAGCGTTCATAAATATCCCGAAAGCATCTGAAACTGTGATTTCAGATTTGCGTATATAATAAAATACTTTTGTTTTTTATTTCGTAACTCTACTTGGGCTCCTTTTATAAGACAACTTTGTAATATTTATGTATCGTTGGTTGTCTATGGAATAAAAGAGATTTAATCAAATGATCCTTAATACGTATGCCTAGAGTGGGAACTTTGTGCAAAAACCCTCTTGTGGGAGGGCTGTCTGCAGTGGACTAAGACAGACTAATAATGTGTGTGATTCTCGTAATAAAATACGTTGAAAACCAGTGCATCGAAGAAACACACTCACGCCTGTAACTCCAGAACAAATATTTGTGTGATAAACACAGTTATTTGTTATCTAGCAATGGGTGTAAAAAGTATTAATCTATATATATAAAAATCAATGCCACTTTTCGTTGTAATTTTATAACTCAGGAACGGGCTCGACTATCCAAACCAAATGTTTAGGCTTTGTTCGGACTATTTAGTAGGTGGTTTATGTGAAGTTTGCACAAAATCGGTAGAGCGGTTCTTCATTTATCACATTTATTGTATTTGTAAATGGGGATTTTTCTGTCAAATTGAACCTTTTTTCAGATGGAGATTATGCTGTCAAATTTAAACTTTTTTCAATGTTGACAGTAAAAGCATGTTGTTAAGTCATTCATACAGTCATTTCATTTTGGACGTGCTCTTGGATTCAGTTTTAAAATAGCTAGCAATTAAAAAAATGTTTTTTGTTTGAATTAATGAATTGATATTCCAATATTTTTTTTTTAATATTTCACTTATACGTAGCGAAGCACGTACCGGGCCGCTGGTAAATTATACATTTCAGTTTTCAAGTAAATCCACAAATATGTTTTTTGATTGCAGGAAGCTGCCAGTCAACGAGTCGCAGTAATAACACTGCGGCCGACGCGCACCCAACAACGCAAGAAGGTGGTCTGGACGGAGGATACCGTCGACAATGAGAATATGAACAAGAAAAAATCTAAATGTAAGTGTCCAAACTATATCTATTGAAAAATCATAATTATATCAAATCAGGAATATCAAGCGGGTATTCTATTCGAAAAAAAAAATTATTAACCTATTGTCTCCCTTTTTGTTTTACGGCCCACAGCTGCGCGAGGGTCTTTTTCAATAAATGGGTACACTACGTCATGTGCTTGCCCAATGTGGATTGGCGGAAAAACCGATTAGTTGTCAACCGGTCTATGGAATGCTTTTTAACGACATTACATGTGTCTGTAGAGATTATAATTCACGTGATTTTTACTTGACAATAATAACAAAGACGAATGCCTAACATGTATTTTGAAAGACATACATAAATGCTCGTGAAAATTTGTCAGCAGCGGTCGCTTACACATATGAATAAACATATTTTCATTGAAATTTGAATATCTGAAATATGGAAAAGTACTGACAGTGTACGATTCTGGAATAAGAGTAAAAATAATTCGAGTCATCAGTTTGTTTGTGGAGTGCAGCATAAGTTTCGTTTTGTTAACACCTCGTGATCGCGGCTGGCGTAATGAATAAAACCCTTCAATGCCGAGGTTACGTCAATGTCAGTGATTACTCTGTTACATTGTTACGCGAAAAGCCGTGCTGATTTTTAAATTAAATATTCTTAATACCGAAGATCTAATTTACTATTTACCTAAGATCTAATTAGAACTATCTGATTTATTAGAATGTTATAAAAAATTCTCTATTAAAATTGGCAGTGCATTAAATATTCTTATAAGTTGCCTTGACCACTTCTTACTAGGTGGCCCGTTTTTTTTGAATTACAGCTACATACCAGTACCACTAAATAATATTGATAACTGAGTCTATTCGCGTAAATAAATAGTATGTTCCTTTGGTTCCCTCCGTATTTGTTTCTTTATTGTACTAGCAGATGGCGCTATATACATTTTGAAATAGATTGTGATAGATTGATAGATTGTGTTTGGTATGTAACATGATACTTAGGAACGTAAAGTAATGCGTTTTTATTAAACAACGCATAAGTTTCAATAAACTAATAAAACTGTTGTAAGACCTAGACACGTCCATTCTAGACACTAGTACAAAAACATTGTATGTTAATTTGGTCCCTTGAGGTTAATAATGTGCAAATGTAATGTAAAAGTTTCTCTAGCGATGACGCAAGATTTAGTCAATTGTATGTAGTGTAATTTTCCGGAAATCCATCGATAATAGTTAAGCCAAAATTATTTTGTAATGTTCCACGATACATCAAGTCTATACCAAACATGTAGGAAATAGTGTAAAATTTGTTAAATTCGAGGTTGCTGCATATACGAAAAGCCGCACCGGTTCGACGAGTCAGACACGTCGGACAGCGAGGACGAGTGTGAACATTGCTTCGGACACGTCGAACGGCGTAAACAGAAAAATCAGACCACCACTGAAGTACAGGTAACACATTTATAACGTCACTTACTATGACGTTAGGCCGCAGTTTTCTTTTTTTGTAGCTGTTAGATTTATAGCCGTATTTGTGTACTATAATAATTCTTGTATTGCCTTTTATGTGTTGTTCCAAATACTGTTTAAAATATAATTTTTACTTACCACATTTACTAGTTTTATGTACTATATAGTCATACATTAGTTTAATATATTTTTAAAATATACAAATATATGCTGATGTATATTTAAAATTGTAGCACACTTAAATTGGCTGAGATCAATGGGCTTGAATCTGCCTAACGATGAGTTAGGAAAATATTATAATTACAGCTGTCTCAGTTATGTTGTATCGACTTACGGCTTCTCTATATAACTGACAAATAGCGCTTTTTATATTCGATTTTATTATAGACTTTCGTACAACACATGCTGTCCAAAGCTTAACATGTTCTCCGGTTAATATGAAACAATTCTTGAGTGAGAAAATGCACGTGTTAAAAGTATCAATACCGTTCTAGGAGTCAACAGCGGAACCGACGGAGTCAAACAGCGAACAGCCACGCCCCGCCGACGGCTGACTACCTCGCCCGCCCCCTTCTTACACAACATACAGTTTAATTTCAGCATTTACACATAATAATGTAACATCAGATAGATGTACACTTGCCAGTTTTAACAAATTCCCAATTATATCATACCTTGTAAACAAGTATTGGCTCCATTGAAGTTTCTGCATCCTACGTGTATTGAATGATCTGGTGCCACGTTCAATATATGTGCTTTTAAAGATTTGAAGGATACATTGTACTTAATGGGTACTAGAAGAAGTCTAAATATCGGCACAATGGCTCATAGGCCATTGAATTTGAACGTCACAATTACTAGTTGTTTAACTTAGAATAGTTATTTTATCATGTTCGTCATTTTAAAACCATGACAAAATTGGTAAAGATATGTCATGTTTAATTTTATATTGGGAATTCCATATTTGTGATTATGTCAGTTGAGAGATATATATTTTTGAATAATGCCAGTGTTGGGGCCAACTTTGCCAAATTTATCTGATCTCTTCAATCTATACCTAATTGTTGTGCTCGGGTCTCTTATGTTTCTGGCTACTCTAGATCCTATGGTGTAGAGTTGACGATGAATAACATGAAAAGTTGCATATTCAGTCATTATTATTAAATAATACTTACATGGCGTGTGTTGGTAACTGTATACGGTAACGTGCAAAGTTATCATTACTTGGTCGGCAAAACTAACGCTAGAATAATAGATAGTTAGTTAAATCGTTTTAAACTTCTTGAAACTCATTTTCTATATCATTGTTACTCTACTTATTATATATGACAGTAATGGCAACTATTAACCTATCCAATAGGGATAAGTACTAGCCACTTAACGAAACAAGGCCCGTCTAAAATTTGTGTAAAATGCGTGAGTGATGCATGATAGGTACGGTTAGCAGAAAATATAATGGCGATTTAGTGTGTAACTTACGATATCTGAGATTTACGGAACTGATAAAGAACATCTCAAATAAAATAAATACTAAATAATTATGTTGAAAACTATTGCACGGGATAGAAGAGTCGTTTAACGGATATTCACAGTAAAATAATAAACAAATCAACGTCTGTTCATTTGTTTATTATTTCAGTTTATTTTATTAAGGAAAAACACATAAAGAACAGAAATAATATTGTAGTAATGTTTTCAATGCTAACCGTACTTACGGAAGGGCGTGGAGAATATGGTCCCCTTTGCAGATGTAGAAGACGGCAAACGCCAATAGAAGGAAGAACGATTATTGGAATTACATAAATAACGATCTAAAAGATGTTATTTAAGTTGATGTAATATTCTCTCTATGATCACGGTACACTATTCTTAAATAAAACAATTATATCCTTACTTATCGCGTAAGTAGTAAGGTGCATTTAGATATATAAGGAACGTGTCGAATACATGGGAGTGTTGTTCTCCTGGAATGCGTGTGAATAATCGCAGGGTAACAACCTTGATTAATATTTTTTCTTATTAGTAATTGATATTTAGGTTGTGTGGAGGTTTTCTTCGTATCTTTTCATAGAACGTCTGCCCTAATAAATAGTTGTAAAAAAAATATTGTAACCAGACTTATTCATCTGTTGCACTTCTTACTAATAAAATGCATTCAATGTCACTTTATTAAATCTCAAATCTAAATAGGATGTATTATGTTGAGCCAAACTAATGTTGAAGTTTGAATGTGGTAAATATAATGAATTATATATGTTCACTTGTTAAAGAAAATTACACATTTTTTAAGTGGTCTGTTCGTTTAGTTAAAGTAGTAATATCACTTTTAACTGTTGAGCGGGAGGTTGTGGATACAATTTCCGCTGAGAACAAATATTTCGACACCAACCTCTAGAATTTGTTCTGTTGTTGTTCAGTGTCGATTTATTCAAATGTGTTTTAAAATTTGAGACGCTGGTGGTTTGGGATAAGATGATCGTGTGGTAAAGCGGTTATTTAAAATAGGAACTTCTTTATACTCTCTTTCACTTCGAGAATTTTATACAAAATGAAGAAACAATAGACACCCATTCAGGCAGTAAGTCAGTTTCAGTCAGTAAGTCAGGTTAAAGCAGTTTCGAATATTACTGACAGACGGAGCCTAGAAAATTTTTCAAACTCGGTTTTTCATTGCTTATATTACTTAGATTAGATGAACAGGACCACAGCACCCGCTTCTGCCAAATCTAGTCTCGCATTTAATCCTCGTAATTATCATCTATTTCTTCGTTCCACTTTTGGACCTGAGTCGTCTCCTTTCAAAGAGACATTGTCTTCCACGATTCTGGATCGACAGACTTCACAGATTTTGACTAATCGGAAGATGTTACGCAAGAATAAAGAGAACTGTAATGTATGCCAGTTTCATAGTTATTATTTTCTATACCGTTAAAGCTATGAATGTATAAACGCAAGTCGGTGACAAAATCCAAAATTAATTTTGTTTGGCCGTTACTCGTGAACAAAATTCTGTTACAATAACCATAACATTTGTATCGACGTGACCGCCATCTAGTGTTGCAATCGCTGGACTATTAATTAGCAAGAATCGTAACTTTTTTCACTCAATAGATTATTGTTTCATATTTAATAATTATGTCAGAACATTTCATCAAACATTGTTCATTTAAACGAGCACCTTCTCATTTAACTTTCATTACATCATATTACATTAAGTAGTAAACGCTCATGTAACATAAAAGTATTATTGTTATTATAATAAATTATTAAAAAATGTGAGATGTAAACGCTGTGCCTGTTTAAACAAGGATTTCGGTATATAGTAAAAGGATATTTTAAATACGATTGTATGTAGTTCTATTTTATTAAACCGTGTAAAGTTGAAATGTCGTTAAAAAATTAAAACATATAACATTTTTAGTCATTTATTCATCTGAGTAATTCCGATAAAAAGTATTCCATATCGAGGTTAGAACAGCATTGATGTAGTATTTTTCAGGTTTAGACCGGCTTCACTCAGATGTATTATTTAATATCTGTTACTTTTTCTATGGCTTAATTATTTGATACATATTACTTGTATTAACTGACATTTAAATAAAACAGTGTAAGATGAAAAAATAAGAGTTAGCTTTAGGTAGCCATATTGCATGCCAACACAAATATTATTAATTTTGATTTAGCCTCGACTTATTATAAAAATTTGAGCCTGTTAACAATGAAATCACTGTCCGAAGTAATATACTTTTTATAAATTCTTACAGGTTTCTCGCATGTATGAAATTACTTTTGGTAAACAGAAGTCTAACAGATAGCATTTCAACCTTATTCGAGTATAAATGTTGTTGAATTCAAGGTCTCCATCTTCATGTTGTAATTTATTGATATATGAATAAATATAGAAAGGATATTGTTTCATTCTTAACCATCCTCAACATTGCAGCAAGGAATCACAATGCTTGGTGACCAGTTAGTGGGTTTATAATATAACTGTTTTAAAATATAACCAGGTACAAATATATTACAAATATATAAAAAAAATTAAATATTGTGGTAATGTAATTTTTTTTATATATTTGTAATTCGGTGGCCAGTGAGCAATAAAAATATAACTATAAATTATATATATGTAAATAAGTATTCAGTTAGTAATAAAGCAGATTAGTAAAAATGAAATAAAACCAAAATCATGTGTTTAAATAGTTTTATTGAGCTGTAAAACTAAAGTAAAATAACACAATCCTTATCTAAACCTTAATTAATCGTTTAGAGATCCTAAAACATTATCATTAAAAAAAAAGACCATTTATGATTTCTTGTAGAAAATTTCATGATTATACTGGGCTAAGGAGCAATAGGACTCGTCTATTGACAAAGATTTTATAAATTACAAAGTATTTAAAAGTACAGTCATGTACATAACTTCAATTTTGAAATGTGAAATACAGTGTAAATACCTCATTACAAGATCGAATAACGTTTTTGAAATTGAACTAATCATCTAAATAAACGGTAGTCAGCAGTAACTAATTCAAATGACAAGTAACTGATAGTCTGGTAAAAACGATGTATTAATACGATAGTTTTAACCTCTTGAAAGGAGCTTCCCGCGCAAAGTAAAAAGGCATATCTATTTTTTAAGACTCATTTTGTGGTGGCAATACTTTCAAATTTTGTATAATCAGTTTTAAGTACCCCGTCTGCACAGCAGACTGGTGATGCATAACTCTTTTCAGATGGTCTAGTGCAGCGTTTCTCAAACTTATGCGATGAAACCATATCAACGAATCTCATATCCATTTTATTTACATTGGTTCTATCAATTTAGATATACATTACCAAGACCACTTAACAAAAGATGACAAGGAAAAAATACATTATTTACAGTTTGATATCCAAGTTTGTTTTAACGCGATTGAGTGATTCAAACTGATACATTTCATAGGTAATATGACTCGCATTTTATCGCATAGCAAGAAACTGTAACATAAAAGATATACTTTTTTTTATTTTTAAATGTACAACTACCTTTAAAGTAATGGAGAAAATTCCCAATTTTGTTTCATACGTTTTAATTCGGTTATAATTCAATTTAGGGTCAATAAACATTTTAGAAATATAAAGGTTCAATATGTAATTGAACTAAGCTCACGCTAAATATTTGTATGCTCAGATTGGGCTAAGTGCTTTATGTACTTAAGACAAATAAATGATTTGATTTGAAAGGATATTTTAGAAATATAAGAGCGGTTCCAGTCGTGCGACTAACTTTTTATCCCTTTTTTACCTCAGTCAGTGACACTCAGCTAATGGGCGCGAACACACAGTGAACAGAACAAATTATATAAAAAAATATATTTAATATAAACGTGCAATATTGATGTGTGTAATAGATTTTGATTGATTGCTAGGTGAATTATATTCAGGGAAAAGATATAATATTATGAATATAATTATACTATGACATATTTTTCACTGTTTGAATCTGCATTTTAAAATCGCCACGTTCCAAACGCCCTAACAATAATAGAAGCAAGGATTCTTAAATAATTCATATTCAAAGTACAATCCCAATTCAATACTTCATATAGCCTTGAATATTTCTGGCAAAAGAAAAGAAAAGAAATTTTTTTAAAAGAATGCGTGTAAAAGATGACATACCGTTCATACTATTTATTTAACACATGTATTAAAGTGTACACGTTGATATATCTATATAATTTCGATAGAATCAGTTATCTGATTGTGTCACCATACTAATATATAGTCCTGCCTAATTGTTATATTGTACACAGTTCGTTGAATGATTCTATACTCGTACATGTACACACACATATAATACAAGAGCTATAATATAGGGCGTGGTTCACACACGAATATTTTCCAACATGTGCGTTCACTTCTCAGTTCACCGAGATTATCTACACGTAAATGAATGTTCTGGAATGTTCTAAATAAATAGCGTGCCAGTTCTCGTGCGTAGTATACTGGAAAACTAGGTGTAAAGTAAACCTTTGCACGCTCGTAGTAATAAATCAGAACAGGTGCAAAAACAACGAAAATTATTATAATTTATTAGTGACGTGGCGTGCGGGGTCCCACAGGGGTCGATGCTTGGGCTCTGGACTCCTATGGAACCTTGCATACGATGTCGTGTTGCGGACGGTGCTCCCTCCCGGAGTGAGCATCGTCTGCTATGCGGACGACATCCCGGTCCTAGCCGAGGGACAGTCCTTCCTGGCAGCGGCGAGCCTGGTCGAACTAAGGGTGGCACGCGTAGTAGAGAAGAACTGTGCGCTGGGTCTTCGAATAGCGTCAGAGAAGACGGAAGCGCTATGGCTCTACGGTCGCAGGCCGAGAGTAGAGCCACCATGCATGTCAATTCGTGTGGGTAACGCAAATGTTAAGGTGGGCAAGTATATGAGGTGGTATCTTGGGTTGATATTGGATAGCCACTGGAGCTTTGAGAAGCACTTTAACCGTCTCGTCCCCCAGATTCACAACACAGAGAGTGCATTGCACAGACCGCTGCCCACTCTAGGGGGACCAAGGGAAGAAGTCCGCTGCCTTTACGCAGGTGTCGTGCGCTCTATCGCTCTCTACGGTGCGCCCGTATGGTCGGACAGACTGTCGGGCAGTCGGCGCTGCGCGGCAAAACTAAATGCTGCGCAGCGTACGATTGCGATTAGAGTCGCACGAGGATACCGGACCATATCGTACGAGGCGGCTACAATCCTGGCGCAGTTTCCGTCCTTGGATATTCTGGCAGATATGGACGCTGAGATCTTTATGAAAATCCGCGACATCCGCCAGAGGGCTGATCCCGAAGAGACGGTTGAGGGGTTCGAGCTAGAGCTGGTTGGCACGCCATCCGCCGCTGGCGCGAGCGGCTCCGGGAGCCTCGCAATGCTCACCGACGCGTTGTGAGCGCTATCTTGCCCATCTTCCGAGCATGGTTGAACTGCAGAAAACGCGTCACCTACTGGTTGACACAGATGCCCACCGGACGGCTGCTTCTGTGAGTATCTGAACAGAATAGGCAGGGAAGCTACTGCGCAGTGTCACCATTGTGGATCAGAGCAGGACTCCGCGCACCACACGCTCCAATATTGCCCCGCGTGGCAATCGGAGCGGCGGATCCTGGTGCAAAAAGTAGGGCCAGACCTCTCCCTGACGACGGTCGTCGCGGTGACATTTCGTTCTGATGAGTCATGGGATGACATAGTCACCTTCAGCGATCATATTATGCTCGCCAAAAAAGACGCTGAACGAGCCCGAGAACGCGCCGATCCCGCTCGAAGGAGACGGACGCCGCGGCGGACGTCGATAACGCTCCCAAGCGCTGGGTCCCTGTAGCTCGGGACCAGAACAAGAGCTACGGTATCTCCTGCCTGTCGTAAGAGCCGACTTAAAGGATGTTTCCGGGATTGCGGGCTGCTAGAGTGGAAGCTTGAACCGTTCAGGTGGCGATCCCGGGAAGGACGACGGTATGTGTGACCGCATATCGTCGTGGGAATCGGGTATAGGAAGAGGCACTATGCTTCTCTCGGGTGTTGGGCCCGTTGGGCGTAGTACTAGGAGGACACCGGTGCGTTCCGTTGGAGATCCAGGAGCCCTCCTTTTAGCGTCGAGGAAGGCCACCGTATTAAAATAAAAGCTACTTTGAATCTCAGGCGATTACAAGCGATCTCGAAACTCGAAAGTAATGCAAAATACATGTCCGATAGAAACTTCTAGAACATTAAGTAATATTTATACATAACATCACGCCTATAATCCCCGAAGGGGTAGGTAGACGAGTGTACTACACTACCACGTTTCACCAGTTACGTTTAAGTCCTAAGGAATAGGTGGTGAGCCTATTGCCACACACCGGGCACAATTCCAGACTCCGAGTCACTACTACACATTCTGAATTAGAAAAATCCAATAGCACCCGATCCGGGATTTGAACCCAGGACCTCCCGATCGGCAGTCGCGCTTGCAACCACTC
>DWJK01003302.1:0-13323 GCA_018248815.1 Croniades pieria auraria
AGTCGGGCCATCCCGAAAAAAGTACGTTAGTTAAGCCGGTACATTTTTAATTATTTGTATAAATATTCACGAAACAAATAATTAATATTGATAATTCATAATTATCGTAGTGTTGTAATTTAATGCTATTTTATAGGCTCACCTGTAATTGCTTTAATAATAGTTGTTTAAATGAATTCACTTAATATATTTATTTATTTTATTTATTTACTCTTTACTGAACACCATATACAGGCATAACAAAGGGCGAACTTAATGCCTAATGGCACGTATAGTACATATTAATGTACATGTATAGTACATAGTAATGTATCGAGCCAGATCCATTACTACGAACGGAAACAATGACAAATAGCATGCCTCCCTAACATCGATGAATTTGAAAATGGAATGTATATAATTCCATTTTCAAATTATGCAGTTCAAATATTTTAATCTTCAAGTGTCATTTACAGTCGAATTATAATGAAGGAAAACTCATCGCATGATTGCTTTTTAAAAGTTATCTTCCACATAACATAACGCAACATCAGGCCTGTATTCTCTGAAAAGGTAGGCAGAGGAGCGTAGTACAGTTTCGCGATTCACCAGTTATGTTATACGTTCTATCATGGAATAGGGGGTAAGCCTATTGACATATACCGGGCCCAAAATCCCACTCAGAGTTGCTACAAGAGTTTCATGTTAGAAATAACCAGTAACACTCGACCGAACCCAGAACCTCTCGCTCACTTACGTTTACAACCACTAGACCAACGCCATTGACAAAAATATAAAAAAAAACACAAAAACAAAAATTTTTACTCACTTTAAAAAACCGATAGCTGAATGCAGTTTGTATGATAAATACATCATCACTTTTCTTAGTAGCTAAAGTCGCTATAAAAATTACTTTTTTCTATTACATTCCAGATATATGTATATTGTGAAGATTCAGAAATATTATGGTAGCCCAACTGATAAACGCTGCGCAGACTATGTTCTACTGAATCTGTGCCATGTATTGTAATACATTTAATAAACGGCTTTACCTACGGCACCCTGCTAACGAGATCAAAGTATTTGTACAGGACGCTTATATTAAAGCTTATCCTGTTACCATGTTATTCTGTTAAATGTTAATTAAATTTCTCCATGTTCCCAACGGACAGCGCTAAGCATGGAGGTCATGTACTGGCTAGTGTAAACAAGTGGCCGTTTTGTCAGACCACAGTCTGTAAGGGATGAAAATTTAAATGGAGCGCCCTCGGGGAACTGGAAACGATGAAACGGCACGGAGGAAAATGCTGGTTGAGTTTTTTAACAGTGCGCTTTCCTATGAAAGGTTTGAATGTGAAACTTCTTTTTATGAAGATTTATTATTTGGCAAATACATTTACTTAGACTGCTGGAGTGTTCTATGTATTCACCTTTTCGCGCAGCTAGTTAGCGCTCGCTGGAGTGGAAGCGGAAGTCAGTACTGTTCTTGGAATCTGCATGAAACTAAGCAGGAATTTTTATTTCAGTACAATTTTCATTTCCTATGAATTTTCGTTGAAGGTATGACGTATTATGAACGTGTGAAATTTATGATCAGTTAAATTCATATTGATGATAAATAATTTTACACTGCAGTTTTGCAATCGATTTGTTATTTTATCATTAAAAATACGATTACCATGAGCTTCGCTTTCGTTATTAGCACTTAAACAATATATAGTATTATACATTGAGTAGTTTTCTTGTACTGTATTAAGAAATAAAAAATTCAGCGGAAATAAAGAATTTGAAGTAGTGCCATTTTTCTGAACGTCGTCGTTCACACTTTTTACTACTCTATTATTTTAAAAGTATTAAGTATAATGCGACCCAAATATTGATTTGATTATTTGGATAAAAACAGAGAATTGCAATGAAAAATGGAACGTAATCGTCAATACAGTGAAAAAATTACTTATCTGCAGATCTTGGGACGCAATATATTGATGGCTCGTGAACAAAATAATAAATTTATGATACCTATACAAAACAAATGATTTCCTTTTCTTATTGTTTTTTGCTGCAAGCATTGAAATTTTGAGATGGGAATTTTCAAATTCAAATTTCATGTTAAGAGAGAGAGTTCTCAATTCCTTTGTAACAAAATAGTAAAAGCCTTGGCTAGATTTTTTCATATAAAATTAATAAAAAAAAATTTAAGCGGCAAAAATACGTCGGGAAAGCTAATAATAATTATACACAGATCTACTGATTTCTAAGTGTTATATATAAAACGGCAACCAACAAGGCCGCCGGTATCTTGTACCATAATTTTTCATTCAAGTAACGATTTAATAATATCTCATTGTAGCGAGCCTCGGGTGTACCAACAAATTACACTGACTGTCAGACGCTATCCGGATGGTAATACACCGAAAAAGAATAAAAGTTTTTCATTTCTGTACTCATAGCTTGTTTATTGGATAACGCAACAAAATAGACGCTTAAGGAAGTTTTAAATATAGGAATATATTTTAACATAACATGATACCTCGCGCCTCAGTACAAAAAATATGCGTTTGAGGATTAGGTAAATATCACTTGCTTGGAAAAATCATATCGAAAAATCGCGTACTTTAGACTGCACAATAATTTTCCCCAGGACGTGTAAAGTTTTCCCGGTTGGACTTGGCATTTCCTCTCCTCGAACTACATCAAATCGAAGTACTTTCCAGGGATCAAGGGATGACGGTCAAGTGTCACACATGGCCAATAACATATTTTGGTTTACTAACTGATCAAACATTTGCAGAAAGCGCACATTTTCTATATCCTTGACGCAAGATTTAGGCGTCTTCTACACAATAATATTTTGCGTGGACATGTACATTGAAGGACAACACATCAACAAAAAAATGTATAAAGAACAGACGGATATCCATTCGGATAGTAAGTGGCTCTCCTGGCCCTAGAGGAATTTAATTTCACAGAACTTGTCAGAAATTTTGTAGAACTAATTGTGGATGGAGCTATATATAAATCTATTATAAAAGAGGATGCTGGACATTTGGCAATTGAAGGCAATGAATCAACAGACACGAGAGCGCGGAAACGCGCAAACATCATGCAGTTAGATCCAGAACTATTGTGTGGAATAACCAGGAACACTACCTGATATCATTTCCATCTTTAAAGAAGAAAGATGAAGAAAGGAAGAAATATGTCTGTTTATCCGGTACAGTTGAGCTTAAACAAGGCCAGTAATTATACCGGACGTGAAAGTACAAAACTATTCTGCCTTTCCTTTCTTAATTGTACAGGCGTAGATTATTGATATCTTTATTTATTATATATAAAAAAAGCTCCAAGGCAATTGATTATTGCAGACATTTACCTGCAAGTGAAGTTCAATCATAATTACTTAATTTATATCAATCATAGTCCACCTACTTACCATAGCGAACAAAACAATGAAATAAAATTTGCTTAACAAATATCACTTTACAGTTTCAATATATTAAATTAGTCACTCACAGTTTATTGATGCTTAGCTGCTTACATCGTAGAATACATATCCGTGCATACAAGATATCACGCATATTTGCCATAGGTGTATATAGATACGAAAGATTTTCAGCGGTTCCAGTCTTGACGCAATTAATGCTTGAAGTAAAACAAGTTACAGAAGAGCAGAGAGCAGATAGACGTGAAGTCTTCACAGACGACTTCCTCGTTGGTCGAGTGGTTGCAAGCGCGACTGCCGATCGGGAGGTCCTAGGTTCAAATCCCGGGTCGGGTACTATTAGATTTTTCTAATTTAGAATTTCTAGTAGCGGCTCGGAGTCTGGATTTGTGCCCGATGTATGGCTATAGACTCACCATCTATTCTATGGGACTTAAACGTAACTGGTGAAACGTGGGAGTGTACCACATTTCTCTGCCTACCCCCGGACCTCTGCCGGGACTATGAGAATAGGATTGTTAGTGTACAATAGTTCTGTTAATCCAAATTGTTAGTAAGATTATTGGCTGGGTCATATTGGTGACAATAATGCAGAAAAAGGAATTGTTAATGTCATAAGCCTAATATCGTGTGTTTAAGAATTAATGCAAACGTAGCGTGGGACGCCCTCCAGCTAGGTGGAGTGACGATATACGCAAAGTGGCTGGCAATGGTTGGAAGCGACGAGCCGAAGATCGAGCTCATCGAGCCATTGGAGAGGCCTATGTCCAGCAGTGGCCGTCCATTAGGCTGATGATGATGATGTAGGCTGATGATGATGATGTAGGCTGATGATGATGATGTAGGCTGATGATGATGATGTAGGCTGATGATGATGATGATGAAGAATTAATTATTACTTTACGACGTAGCTAAATATGTGTAGCTGTATGGGATGTACACATGTCGTCCTGCCTTTTTTTACTTTCCACCTTGTTCTTCTATCCTTCAACTCTAGATCACAAACTTCTATCAGAACATCACCTCCAGAGAAGTTCATTTAATTTTCAATTGTCATTTGGCACAGATAACTCGATTTTGCTAAGATTTTAATATTAATTCGGAGAAGTTTGTCTGCAAAAACTTTTTTCGATACGAGGTTATTTTAAACCGTTTGAAGTGAAATGTTGAAAGAAACAAACGGGAATGTGTTTTTGTTTTATTTTCACTCAGCAATTGTCTAGCTGGATATGTATTTTCTAAAACAATGTACCCTGAAACATCCGAAAAACGCATACCCTTTTGTATATTGAAATTGTACTGAAAAGTTTGATTACAATAGTTGTTTTATTTTTGGATTTGAAAATCATAATTCGGAGTTTAATAATGTAGATTTTTAGCTATTGGCTTCGTGGTATACTTTTGGACATCTTATTTTTCATATCATCACATAACGTCTTTTAAGGGACGAGACAGTATAAAATATCTGTATCATTAAAAACTTGATACGATTTTTCTACATTCATCACTTCCTTCATACACGCACCTGTTTGGAGACTACTGCCATCAGCCTGTATCCCTGGTGCCTACAGCCGTAGGATTGTATACTTGTTTTGTTATTCTAGCATTGGCCTTTCTTACTAATTGTCCGAACCATCGGAGCATATCCTTTATGTTTTTTACATTATTATTCTCTTTCATATAAGGAATCCTCCTTACATTTACATTACGAACGCGGTCCGTAAGTGTGTAGTCGCATACTCAGTTTGGCAATTCAGTGGCTTACCCATCGATCCATTAACACTATTCCCTGTGCTCATTTTCACTTTATGGTACGGTATACCCAGCATCCGAGTTAAAAGTACATCAAAGATATAGACTTTTTTCAGCACTGCATCAAAATTATTGCGTATGTATTCAATATCTTAGTAATCCCGAAAATTATTATGTATGTATTCAATGTTTTAATAATCCTGAAAATGATTATGTATGTATTCAATGTCTTAGTAGTCCTGAAAATTATTATGTATGTATTCAATATTTTAATAATTCTGAAAATGTTAACCAAATTATGAAAGAACAGCTGATTGAACAAATTCACAATACAACAATTCAAAAATAAAGAAAACCAAAATGCGGTACGGTAAACCCAAACCGCATATCGAAAAGCCCCCCATTTCAGTAATGCTTTAACGTCCGCATACTATTTTAAAATGAATAAACCAACAACGATTATTAAATTAAAATACCAACGATTCAGGTAATCTCCTTTTATGTAAATCGGACAACTATTGTACATGTGATTTATTCGGCACACGTAAATTACCATAGCACGTAAAATAGCAGATTACGCAGACAACCATTTTGTCATAAAGACCAGTAACGGACACTGTAAATATTGCTACTATTCGTATGAAATTGGGGACATTTGGGCTAAATTGTGACCGCATACAATATGTGAATCTTTTTTGGCTCGTGGACATTTATGGATCTGATATTTAATTTTCCACTATACTTGTAAGTGGTAGCTTACGGCCACCGAATAAAATTAAATATTCTTTTGATGAAGCTCTAGTGAACTAAGGCTTTAGATTTCACTAACCGAATTATGTGAGAATCTTTGATCAATTCACTTCGTGAAATAATAAATCTATTAAAAATGAGACTGCTTCGTTGGTCGAGTGGTTGCTTGCGCGACTGCCGATCGGGAGGTACTGGGTTCAAATCCCCGGTTGGATACTATTGTATTTTTCTAATTTACGATTTCTATTTTAGAGTTTGGATCTGTGCCGAGTATATCAATAGGCTCACCAACTATTCCATGGGACTTAAAAGTGACGTGGTGAAACGTGGGAGTGTACTACACTCCTCTGACTACCTCTTCGGTGATGACAGGCGTGATGTTGCGTACGTTTATGTTCTTAGAAGGGAACCAACGTGAAAAACAATTTATGGTAGAGAAAGAAGGCTAATTTAGAATCTACCAACGGGTATCATTACGCAATTGATACAGAAACACTGGAAAATAAGCGTTTCATGCTTACTCCATTACCGAATTATAATGTTCTTGCGTTTCTGCGAACAAACTGGTGTTGGTTAACAACTCTCTTATACTTAGTGCATTTAATTTTAACGTTTCATGTTAAATACTTTATAAAAATGCGAGTAACAGAGGCGAATTACGATCATATTTCATACCTTTTTAATAAGTTTCAATCCTTTTAAATTAAAAAACTGTTAATAATAATAAATACATAATAATCGACCCATTTATCATTCCACTGTTGGAATATGAGTCTCCTCTCATATTGAGAGGGTCAAGGCCATAATCTGCCACGCTAGCCCAGTTCCGGTTGGCAGACTTCACACACTTTCGAATTATTTTTTTTTCAACGAAATTAAATTTTAACACCAATCTCTTATTGTACTCGTCCCTGAAGTTTGTATATAATAGCAGGCAGGCATGCATAATTAAGGTAACCGCTTATAATTTTTTCATGACCAGTCATGTAATCCTGCGGCAGTGTGACGTTTAATATAATAATTTCACATAATACTTGTTCAAAGTTAATTATATACAAAATAGGGGGTGTAGGGATAACCAAACTCTATTTTGGGAGCCCAAGTTAACTTTATCGGATCGTGGTGCATTTTCGAGGCTCTGCTGAACGGCTAATTGCGGTATATCGCAGCCTACATGGACACAGCTAGAGAACCCGGCGCCCGACGGACTTCAGTATAAGCGGAACGAGAAGCTGCGTTCTGCGATTTCTAATTCGGATGTCTAGCGTGAGAAAAAGCCCCATTAGGAATATCTATGCCCAGAAGCAGTGATAGCCTAGTGGTTAACAATGCAGCCTCTCACTCCGGGGGTGCTGGGTTCAAATTCATAGCGCGTACCTTTTTACAAAAGTGCGTTTTAAAATAAAATATCACTTGCTAACGGTGAAGAAAAACATCGTGAGCTAACCTGCACGCCTTAGAAATTATAAAAAAAAAATTCTAAGATGTGTGAAGTCTGCCAACCCGCACTTGGCCAGCGTGGCGGACTACGGCCTCAACCCTCTCAATATGTGAGGAGACCCATATTCCGACAGTGGAATGTTAATGGGTCGATTATTATTTTATTATAATGCCCAGAAGTGGACTGCGACAAGGCTGTCATGATGACATTTACAGAAAATGCATGAAGTGTACATGGACATTCATAAATTTATCTACTAAAGCTTATTAGAGAGACAGATGAAATATACAGATGTAAATCGTCGACTCATATTCTATGCAGGTAAGGCAGTTTTGAATATGCTTCTAATTAAGAGCACTACCTTCATTATTCGAGAAGACGCGTTTCTCCTATAATAACCAGCTAGAATCGGCCATAACCAGATCCCGGGTCGTTAGGACAGAGCTTATCCGGATAAACGAGACACGAAAGATGACATCCATTCGCTAATTGGGTATGGAACTAAAGAAGACGAAGTTTTCTAGTGTATTATTCTTATGTCGTGTTTATTTTCTTTGTCTTCCGAAGTATTAATTGTTTAGTTTTAAAATACGTTTGTATGCAAAGTTTGTTACTACCGTTGCTTACCGCCTACCGCTGATTTATATGAATTGTCATTCCTTTTTCATTGTTTACAATGAACATCATAGCTACCTTGACGGGCATTCGGAAACACAGAAAACCTAACATCACGTCTGAAATCCCCGAAGGGGTAGGCAGAGAGCTTTAGTACTCTCCCACGATTCACCACCCTACGTTTAAGTCCTATGGAATAGGTGGTGAGCCTATTGCCATACATCAGGCACAGATCCAGACTCCGAGTCATTACTAGAAATTCTAAATTAGAAAAATCCAATATTACCCGACCCGGGATTTGAAGCCAGGACCTCCCGATCGGCAATCGCAACGAGGCAGTCAGAAACATAGGTATTCAGAAATATCTACGTAATAAAGATCGTGTCACGTTAGATATAAGTCATTTAACTTGCTAAAGTTTGCCACGATAACGTGGCATTCTCATCGAGAACTAGACATAAAGCGTACACAAAAATAGCACACTATGAAATTGAACTAGCAATAATTTTTCAACTGAAACAGTAATTAAAAACAACGTGAGATATGATCAAGTTGACAGTACGCGTCACAGAGTTAAATTACTTAATTCAGTATAAAGTTACGGTTTCGGCAGCGTGGTTCAAGCGAAATGGACTTTGATAATGTACAATCATTTTGGCTGACTAAATACAAATAATGTAAGATTTTGAACACTGATGTTACCTAGATAATATTTGATAGCGTAATTATTATAGAAATAAATAACAATAATCAAACCATTTGTCATTCCACTGCCGGAATATGGGTCTCCTGTCATATTGAGAGGGTTACGGCTGCAGCCTGCCACACTGGCCAGGTGCGGGTTGGCAAACCTCACACACCTTAGAATTTTTTTTAAAATAAATTCTAAGGTGTGCAGGTTTCCTCACGATGTTTTCCCTCACCGTTAGCAAGTGATATTTAAATTTAAAACGCACTTTTGTAAGGAGGTGCGCGCCATGGATTTGAACCCAGAACTCCCGGAGTGAGAAGTTGAATTCTTAACCACTAGGCTATCACTGCTTCGTCAATTTGCGTATATCGTCATTCCACCTAACTGGAGGGCGTCCCACTACAATACAATTTTAGAAATATGAGAACTCGGGCTAAGCATAGCAATATACGAAAATTTTGAACATTTGAATGATCATTCATATGGCAATTGTTAAAAAGTCCACATCAACGTTAGGTAGTTAACCAAGTTCCCCTCTTAAAGTAAGAAGGCTTGAGACCGCGCTGGGAAAGTGCGGCTGGCAGATTGTACAAAACTTAGTAAACATTATGGAAAACTGATGACTGAGCAGATTTCAGAACATTTTCCTTCACCGTTATAGGTAGAGACAGTTAATCTTTGCGAGAACATATTTATGCAATGCTTAAAGAAATCATCTGGTCAATAAGTTTCCCTATCTTAAAAAGTCTTGTAAAAATTGTTCTTCTGACGTCTCTCCCGCCAAATGCTACATCCAGTTATGCTTAAGGCATACGTAGCATTTCGTTTACGTTATGCAACATCTGCGAAGCCATGAGCACTATATAAGCTTCATAATACACGCTCCACCGAAACATTCGGCGCTTTTGGTCCTTTTAGTACCTAATCCCTCATCGGAGGGAGTTCACTTTATACTGGTCAATCATTCCACCGCTTAAGGCAGCTCAAAATGAATCCCCCTCGCAAACGGAATCACCGACGTTCGGAGATAACACAATATGTAATCTTTACTTGTCTAATCGCTTGGAAACCAGCGCCATTCTGGACCATTCCATGAGAAGACATCATGTTCCAAAATATCATATCATATCAAATTCATAACACAAAACGTTTTTATATTGAAAAGTTACTGAAGTATAGCAAAATACAGTACTTTAAATGCCTTATTTCCAAAGAAACAAATATATTTTCCTACACAAAATTCTCTTGTTTCATACACAATATAGAGGACTGGCTGAAAACACGGACAACTCTTAAAACATATAATATGGATATTGTATTTAAAAGCATTGATATATGAGCTTTAATATTCAATGTTCCGTTTAATAAGACTTCCGGTACAGTTCCCTTAAAAACACAAAAAGGAAAACCTATTTATCACATAGTTATAACAAGCAGAACGTGTTTGACAAATCTTTACAAACCAATCACACCTGTTTACTACAGTCATTATTTTGTTATAACTAAATCTATCAGAGCATGTTCAGAAAAAAACCGCAAGGTCGACGACTTGGAACATATGCCGAACATCTATAGATGTCACAAATTGAGCCATTAATGTGACACAATTAAATCGCGTTGACACAATGGTGCCATTGTCGGAGCCATTAGCCGTCACGACATACGCTGACCGGCGAACGATGGAACACCCGCATCCACTCACGCGATAATGTTTTGTTGGTAATATATTTAGTAATCTGCTATGTTAACAAGTTCAGTTCTATTCTTAGGTTCTACCTTCGCTCACATTAACTTAATTCTGCAAAGCAAATAAAAAAGTAGAAACTTAATATGACGATTACTTATAACAAGTAGACTGTTTCCATATTGTTCAAATCAGGGAGAAATTGCAGTGATTTGTGATCATATACTGTACCTACTTTTGTAGGAGACGCGCGTGAGCTCTTTCAGACCAACGTATTTTCTGCGGAAATGTCAAAAAGAGCTTAAAGCGCGCCGAAAATGACCTGGTCTGAAGGAACTTTAAGTGATCACGGCCGCCTACGAACCATAACACATTACCCGCTTTGAAGGAGAGTACTAGTCACATTTTTTCGAACAGTCCGATTTAATTGCGCACTGGGAATATCTCAAAAGAAAACTCATTTCATATTTTACAAGTGCCCAGTACAGTACCCAGTGCGAACATTTGAAAGACTCCAGGGAATTCAGTTGATGTGAAAAACACAAATTTTTATTAATGACATATTATCAGGAATTCTACTACTTGTCGCTAGTAACAGTATTAAGTAATTAAAAATATTAATAAGCGCTCTAATGTTGTAGATGGTAGTCACCCTAGCATTGCAAAATGTTTGCTTTTTACTTAATTTTAAATCAGTTAAATTTTAATTTATATATAGTAAAGAAAACTTTAATGACATAATAAGGGAAAACATATACAGCGCCATCTATTATCAAACAGGAACAGCTTAAAATAATACAGTTTGTACGATTTTCCTGCTACGAACATATATTTTGTGTAAAACAACAATATCTTGAGACAACTCACACCTATTCGGCTAACTGATTCCAAAACAAGCAGGACCTGTACTATTATAGGCAGATAGCTGAAAAACTAAACAATTTTAGAAATGCATATCTATAAAGATATTTTTTTACCTACAAAAAAAAATTAAATTACTCATACTCTTTACATAAAAATTTGTCCTAGATTCGAACCAAATACAATTCAGTACAATCAAATACAATATTATTCTTCATTGTGCACCAAACACAGAAAAATGGAGACAAACCCACAATCCTTGGCTAAGCTAACGAACCACGAACCAAACAGCCCCCTATAAAACAGGTAAGGATACTACCTATACACCCATTGTATATTCAACGCTAATACTTTAAATGACTCAAAAGCCCCGTAACCTCACAAAGTATATTATGTAAGGACACTAAACAAATACGAACTTAGTTCGTAACAAAGACCATTTAGCCGGCTTCAGGCAACTGAAGTTTGTGCAGCTTCGCCACTAACAGAGCGTGATAATAAACGCGACCATATTACACTGAATTTCACTACTCCATTACAAAAATGCAGTGTGAAAAAGTATATGTAGGTGTGTGTGTCTGTGCGTGCATTCGCGCGTGCGTGCGTGCGCGCCTGCGTGCGTGCGTGCGTGCGTGCCAGTGTACGTGCATATTTTTATATTACTAAAATACACTGTTTCAAAATATCTGTTGCAAATATAAGTTGAAGGCTAAACGTGATTGTAAGTTTACATGTGTGTGAAGTTTTGTGTGTGCATATTGACGTGTGAAGTGGAATAATGCAAGAATACGACAAGTTGTGGACAGGCCGTGAAAAGCTACGCTATTTGTGATACAATTGTTTACTCTGAATAGAGTACACAGAAATAATAATATAATACTTTATACCTATAGTTATTTAGAACACTGCCTTATATTGTAAACACTACGGAATGATCATATAGATGTAAACTAAGAACAAATATGTTATCTGTCCTTCAGATGGAAACGTAACTTAGAATCGAACCTGAAAATTGCTGCTTTTTAAAACTGTTATGAGGACCTACGTATATGCCGAATAGATCGTTCGAAACCCTATTTGCGTAGCTAAATTACTTTAATACCACGAGAAATTAATAAATAATAGCGTACCCACTTGCAAATCACAAAAGTATTTAAGCAGTCTCTTAAAGGGTCTACACACATACACACGCACAAGCAAACACACACGCACATGTATACACACATACGTACCTAACCTGCATCTTATCATGGGATGTGACCTTATTGTTTGATAATATGTTATATGATGTCTGATAATATGTTACACATATGTATAATGGCATAGAATTGTGTATACAAGTTTATGACAATAAATTTGAAAAAACTGGAAATACTATTTAAAAAAATACAATATGTCATATAATGTCATAGACTCGTGTTAACAAGTCTATGACATTAATAAAAAAAAACTATGAAAAACTATTAAAAAAATATAATATGCCACACGAGTATAATGTTATAGACTTGTTAACACAAGTCTATGACATTAAATTTAAAAAAAAACTATGCTCATTTTTATCTATCGTTTTTTTTTGTTCCTTTCAATCGTTCTCTATTCTGACTGCCAGTTATATCCAAATAATATTCACATTAGAACAAAGTAAATTTTCAATATTGCCAACCACTTCACGACGACTGAGTCTTTATTTTTGAAACCAAACTGCTGTTTTCAAAACACGTAGCGAAGTATCGTGCAATGTATTCGCCAATCATGTTCTGAATACACGCTGCTATTCGCAGTTTCGTATCACTATAGATCAGTATTTCTCAAAGTGAGGGATGGTACCCCCTCCTGGGTGCTGGATACCTTTGGTGGATGAGTAAGAGAGGGGAGAGCTGATAGAACACATGCAAATTATTGGGACACGTTAGTGTAATTTAATGAAATCATGGATGACAATAAAGGCGAGAATGAATAGCAATTATTAAATTTATTGCGAATGAAATGGGAGAATTTTAAAGTAATGACAATCATTTTATTTTCAGGATTTCGTTCGTCGAGCGATTGCATGCGCGACTGCTGATCTTTAGGTCCTAGGTTCAAATCCCGGGTCGGGTACTATTGGA
>DWJK01003303.1:0-13322 GCA_018248815.1 Croniades pieria auraria
AGCTTAAAAGATTAGCTCGCTGAAGTGGCAATGAGCTGGGCATATCTGCCGAAGAACCGACAACCGGTGGAGTAGGCTAGTACTGGAGTCGAGACCGCGGCTCGCCAAACGTAGTGTAGGACGCCCTCCGGCCCGGTGAGATGACGATCTCCGAAAGTCTGCAGGCAGATGCTGGATGTGGCAAGCCGAGGACAGGGCGCGATGGCGTTTATCGGGGAAGACCTATGTCCAGCAGTGGACTGGGATAGGCTGATGGTGATGATGATGATGTAATAACTCGCTATTAATTAATGTCCAATGGCTTTGTCACAATAATATGTATGGTAAATTGTGACTACATTTTGGTAATTTTATTTGGTTCCTATTGTTAACTTAAGCCTAGGTTAAAAAAGCGTATTAAAAAAGACAGATTTAGTACCTAATGGCTTTCTCTATCAATCGACAAAAATTGAATATGACAAATGGTAGCAGTTCTTGTATTGACAAATAGTTAATTCATATAAAGAATATATGTTTATTAAATTGCCGAATAGGAAAGCCAAAACAGATCGGTCTGGAGGGAGTACTGGACCAGGGTAATGCTGTAACGCCTGATGATGATGATAAATTTATTTAACAACATACTTCAGAACAGAGACTAATGTCTGATACGTTTGAAAGTAAAATTACTGCTTAGTTGCACAATACGTTTTGCTTCTGGCACATTCTCTGTACCGCCGCGTAGAGCACGCTTGAACATTTTTCTTTACATCTTCAATATTATTCATTTTGACGTTAGATCCAGCTGGATAAAGCCTGCATAATCCATTCTCGCCAACTAAAGCATACATCTAAACTTCCTTGGGAATTTACATCATCACTGCACAAATTAGGCTTTTTCATACAGGGATAAAAAACGCTGCCTTTCTTTTCGTAAATACAGTTTGTTTTATTGTTTTTGTCATTACTATTTATACATTTAGTAATTTTCACATTTGATTTTTTTTTGTTTCAGTTTTTTTTACATGTACAAACCAATATACATAATTGTAACCAATATAAGAACATTAGATAAAGTTGACTGCCTCGTTGGTCGAGTGGTTGCAAGCGCGAGTGCCGATCTGGAGGTCCTGGGTTCAAATCCCGGATCGGGTACTCTTGCATTTTTCTAATTTAGAATTTCTAGTAGTGATTCGGAGTCTGTAATTGTGCCCGGTGTATGGCAATAGGCTCATCACTTATTCCACTGTGGTACTTAAACGTAACTAGTGAAACGTGGGGGTGTATTACACTCCTCTACCTACCCCTTAGGGGATTACAGGCGTGACGTTACGTTAGATAAACTTATACTAAATAGTTGTACAGGTATATATAGGTAAAATAACTTTTTATATACATTTTACATTTAATATAGCGATGTATGTATGTATGTAGAGTCTTATGAAAGCTTATCGCGTGAGAAACCACGTACGCTTTAACATTGTTTGACATTTTAACGCTTTAACATTTTTAATATGTTTTGCATAAAATAGTCCTGCTTTCGCTGTTCTTGCGATGTTTTTCTTTGTCGTTTGCATGGACTACAATGTTAACACTAAAGCACTTTCATATTAAACTTTTGTAATGAAAATGAAGGGGTTTATGAGACCGCATCAAAATTAATAATAAGTAATTTTTCATTTTATATTTTATTTGTGAATTTATTTGGGGCTTTTTATTTACTCTTATTATCATTAACTATTTATTTATCTCGCCTGTATTTAACCAGCGCAGCAGACTATGACCTTAACCTTTCCCCTTAATCATTAATCTGTGTCCAAAAATGGAACAATAAAAGGGTTGATTTATACACTAAAAATACCGAGTTGAAAAATGGAACAATAAAATGATGATGATAGTTTATCTAAGGAGAAAAAATAACAGGTGTACTTAAAACATTTTTTATTGATAAATTACTGTAAATATTGTAATTTTTGTATATTTATTCTCTAATGGGTGATTAAAAGTTTTACAACATTTATAACCCTTACGGGATCCTTAATATTACGCTGACATTGAAGGGTTAAAATACTATAGAGAGGTTATTCACTCATTTATTCATTTATTATACAAATAATATAATGAATGTTTTAAAATAATAGTAGGGTTAATATGTCTCATTGTAATACTCATTTCATACATTAATGTTTTACTGTAAATTAATTAATTAAAATAAAAGTCAGAATTTCATTTTTTTCGATTTTTAAAATAATGCTTATAGACATTGACAGTTTTAAAAAGAAAAAAGCTTTGATGACCGGTTAATAATCTAAAGGACTGAGGCTGGGTATAGGCCACGAGTCTCTGCGACCTTAAGGTATAATTTGTGGTTCATCCTTACTGGTATATCTGATATCCAAAACCTACGGTTAGTACAAACAGTGTGATGGTTTTGGGTGACACAGTTTTAATGTCAAGAGAGAGATCAGGTTCTTTGCAATGGAGCAAATTCAATCATGAGTTAGTACGGAACTATCAGAAAAAAATTTTGATGGCGGTTTCCGCAACATGGTGGAATCTCAAGTATGGATGAAACCTCTATACTCGTATAGCTCTATATTGCTCAGAAGCTCTACACTGGTTAGAGTATATACATACATAGGTACATATATTTAGACTACAGTTATCAGTAAAATGTGAAATTTTAATAAAATTGGTGTTTTAATGATAACAAATGAATTATTGCGTTATGAAGAAAAGCTTGCTATGTTGCTAGCGCTAATTATTTTTCTTAATACTAAAATATGGAGCTCTTCACGTAAATATATGTGTATATGAGGTAGGAGACAATGAACAATATGAAAAACACACGTAAGGTTTTGCTTCAACGCTAATTATATACTCAGACATTATGAACATATAATGATTCTTCATTCTTATATAATAACGCATGAAAAACATAAATAAATTACGCCTACACTCAACAAGACCTATATTTGTTAGAATAATATTTTTATTAAGTACATAAAGTTTTTTCAGTAGCGCTTTTTATTTCTTATATATCCCTGTGTACATACATATTTTATCAACAAAATAGACGAGCGCAAGGATTTGAATCCAGGGCTCCCGGAGTGAGAGGTTGATTTCTGAGCTACTCGTAATAAGCTGTCGTAGTTTTTCTAAAGTGTCTCTTGTGTCAATAACAACATTTGATAATTAGTGGTACAACTGTATGTTGCTTAACATCTAATGAAGTTATCCATAAAGAACCGATAATCTTTGGACATGTAGTGAAGTAGATGTGTTGTGGAGTGGAGATCAAGCCTTAGCAAACGTACCGTAGGTGGCAACCAACTAGTTGAAGTGACGGTATACTTAAAGTGGCTGGCAGCAGGTAGATCTGAAGAGGTGGAGATCGAGCTCAGTGTGGGTTAATAGAACAGCTCTGTCCAGCAGTGGACAGGAATAGGCTGATGTGATGATGATGAAAGAAGCGCCACAAAACATTAAGCGTTGTGCAGTGTAAAGCTGAAATAAATGCAATATAATACTTCTCCGCCCGCTAAATAAGGAAACTATTATGAGCTCCGGTGAGTTAAACTCGAGGTTTGCGGCAGACGTTGACTAATGACTGCCGCGGGATTTTAATCCGTGAGGTGGAGAACAAACGTGGCTATAAATATACACTTTGTTGTCAAACAAATTGAGCTGCAATCTAATATTGTGTGACGCAGCACTCGACGGATGCAAATTTTTATTTAAAGACGTGCGAACGTATAGATATGATATGTGACCTTAGATAATGTTCTTTTTTAGCCAGGAAACCAAACAAGATTCTGATAGGTAATATTTTTATTGTTCTTTTGTAAAGCTAGAGTATTGTAGCCGGTTCTTGACCACAATAGAACCTAAAATTTTTAAGGGCTGTTATACATCCTTTATTAATATATTTATACAGATCATATTTAGTGTTAGTAAAAGATGAGACAGTTGCCATTGATTCGTTTTTTTGTGTGGTTCATTTATTTTGCCATACACAATACAATACGAAACGGTACAAAAATAGGTACTTAAAGAGTACTTTATTTATTTATTTATTATTTATTTACTCTTTATTGAACACCATATACAGACATAACAAAGGGGGGAACTTAATGCCTAATGGCATTCTCCACCAGTCAACTCTTGGAGACTTGGAGACCTTGGACTTTATACAACGTTTTATCAGGTGAAATAAATGTATTACGTATCCATTATAGTAATCCTAAATAGGAGACCATTTCATACCATACCATACGATAGTATGATTATTAACCGAATCAGTGGTATAACTTGCAGAAATTAACTAGGCACCTCGCTATAATGACGTATAAGTGTGGTACAGTCGTGTCGAAAGCAAAACCAGTAGATGAAGTCAACTGTAGATCACCTTCACGACTAGTAGGTGGAGTCAGAGTCAAATGAGGAGACACGTATTGTTCGCAGGGGCCAAGGTGATTTCTGCGTGTTATACCCATGTTGACGTACCTCGATGTGGCGGAACAGAATGTTTGCGCGGGACGTTGACTAATGAATACAGCACGATTTTATTCCTTACGTTGCAAATAATGTGTACGCTGTGAACTAATGTTCAAATTTTACTTATCAGCTATTTAAGTTTACTCAACAATAACTTCACTCATATGGATATTATAATTTTATAAATTACACTGGCTAAATACGTTCAAGAATGGCTGATAGAGGAGTCAGAGGTTATCAAAACCGGTCTGTGTATACGAAAGAGACTAGTGAATTTAGAAGAAGCAAATCTGTAAGGTTAGAGATATTAGGTATTCGGTTATCTCTGCCTATTCTGTAAGGGACCGAGTGTGACGATATTCGATAATCGACAGGTCCATTGGAAGACTTAAGTTCACGTCAAAAGTTTCGCTCACGGAAACCTACCAACTCAACTAACCTGTGTGAGCTTCAACTAAAGAACGGTTTAAAGGTAGTAATATAAATCAACCGTACCTTTGTTATTACAGTAAAAATATATAATACTTCGTGAAAATATTCCCAGTGACGACAGGCAAATGAAGAAGTGGACGGGGAATGTCATTAAAAGGCATCGAACAGTGAAGATAATGAGCCTCGTCGAATTTTCACTGAAGTTTTTACAGATTCCTCAGTTATTTTGAAAGTGAGACACAATTTGTAATAGCTCGATAGGTTTGAAATTTACCAGAAATAAGAATAGACTTATTCATATTATTATCTCTTGCAGATGGAAAGCACCGAACGTCAGACATATTTATAAAACAAGAGAATTAAATAATAATCATCTTCATCGTCAGCCTCTAGATGTCCACTGCTGGACATAGATGTCCCCTAATCGGCGCCAATCTGTCCGGTCTTGGTTCTTCCGAATCCGGCAGCTTCCCGCTTTCTTCTTTAGGTCGTCAGACTATCTGGTAGAAAGGTATGATAAGGGGAGGACATTTTCAATATTTAAAAAACACCCTCCCATTATTAACTATATTTGTATCATCATCATCATCAGCCTATGTCAGTCAGCCTACGGTCTGTTTCTCCAATGTCCACTTCTGGATATTGGAGGATCAGACCGAGGATAGGTCGCGATGGCGCTCGTTGGGGGCGGCCTATATTTATACCGGTACTCTATTATTATCTAGTCATCACCACCAGGTATCATTTAACAGTTTGATTTAGCTTCATTTATTTATTCATATATTGACAAATTCATTAATTCAATCATTCATTCATTCATTTTTACTGGTAAGATACGAAATTCTAAATATTTATTTCATAATGAGATAGATAAATAATATATTATGTACATACCACTAATGAACGTTTGAATCGGGTCGATCCCAATTATTGGGTTCATCGGTCTCACTCAACCTACACAAATACGGAAGACGGACAGACAAATGGCCAGAGAAAAAACTCTCGATGATCATTAATAGGCGATATGTTAATCTTTGCAGTGTAATGTTTTTCCTTGTAAATGTAGTCATCTAGCTATTATTTCATCTTTTCTGTAAATTATGTTGAAGAAGTAGTTACGACGAGAGGATGTTGTGTGGCGAAATCAAGCTATTCGTTTATTCACAGTGACGTGAACTTGGAATGCTTGCAGCGTTGTATAGCCTTTGAAGGCTTTAGTTAGCAGGTGACCTACGACCGAGGCATTTCAAGGAGGCATTCATTTCAACATGTCTGACTAGGATATCAGATAGGAGAACACATTGTTATGGGAATAACAGTAGCGGTGATGCGTATTATAACGCATGTGCTAATGCTTGCGCCGTACATATTCAACAAATCAGAACTTTTGTTTCTAAAAAGTCGAGAATTTTCTGGAATATTCTGTTTATGTTGTATTTGATCTGATATCAACTTTGCCCCTTTTGCCCTTCTCGTGTTCAAAATTTCAGTCTTGCTGTTCCACTCTGCTATTTATGTCGCAGTTTTTTTTATGAGTACTCCCATTGTGCGTCATCCGTTAATAGACTCCTTGAAGAGTGGCGATGTACAGGCATCTTCTATTGCATTACGAATAACTAAAAGAATAAGCAATAGGTCTAATTTGAAGGTTTTATTATAAGCAATATTTTGATAGATTATAATTAATTTTCTTATTACAATAACCATGTTATGAAATTTTTCAAAAATGACGAACGAGCTCAAACGTAAAACAGGACGTCAAACGCGACCTATTGAGAGGTATCTAACAATGAAGATAATAGGAAATTTCACACCCCAACCCTTCGACCCTTCACACATTGAAATCCTGCCGCAGTTCAGTAGCACGTAGGAAGTTGTAGCACCAATGACGTGAATTTTCGCTAATCGATTTTAAACTTATTCGTGCCTATGACACCCTGTGAAGTACATGGATGCTGTTACACCGTATTGTAATTCGGATAAAAATACTTTGAAACCGCTAAGCGTTTATATTCCCCGTTTAATTATTGCTAGTTATTAACATACCAGAGTATTCACCTGCATTCAGTATTTCACCTGTTAAGACTTCATCATATTCATTATCATCATTATCAGTCTATTTCCGTCCATTGCTGGACATAGGCCTCTCCAATAGTACGCCATTGAGACTTACTAAATGTAATTAATGTACTTATAACAGAAGATCGGCAGAAGCTGGACGCCGCAAGCCGAGGACAGGGCGCAATGGCGCTCATTGAGAGACCTATCTGCAGCAGTGGATTGAAATGGGCTGATGGTGATGATGATGATGTTAATGATGTTGTTATAATAGATATATTCTTACCTAATTTAGTTATTATACGAATTCATAATTTTTGAATTAATGTGCATTTGTTTGCATGTTTGTTAATCACGCAAAAAATAAGGCCTGGATTTAGTTTACAATTTGAATAGAGATAGCATATACGATTCGGTAAGTAATCTGGGTTTTTAAAGTCTAAAATAAACAATTCTTATTAAATTAAGTCTAGATAACTAAAACGCTGTGATTTTTACTTCTTAGAAGAACAGCAACAAGAAGGATTTCACAAGAATTGTGATCGTGACGTAACATCACACCTGTAATCCTCAAAGTAGTAGGCAGAGGTGTGTAGTAGACTCCCACGTTTCACCAATTACGCTTACGTCCTACAATGGAATAGGTGGTGAGCCTACTGCCGTGCACTAGACATAGAATCCAGACTGCGAGCCACTACTAGAAATTATAACCAGAGAGAAGTTGCGACCCAAAAGAACTTTATATTCAAAAAAATTCAAAGGAGTCTCACATTTCAAGTACATTCTTCGCGGCGTGACCGACAGCCGAAGAGACGTTTCCCTGAGGCACTTACCACCAGGTTTACATCAATATTTTAACATAATTTTTGGAAGTCGAGCTTCGCATTTAAAATTCAAATCCTTGTAATTTCACGCTTAAAGTACTCAACTCGACCTCAAGTTCCATTATATCCGAATAATTGTTTGTGAATTATTTTGTGCGAACCGAACAAAGCTGTGGAACAAAGTTCTTTGCGAAGTTGTAAACAATACAGGGAGAATTGTGAAAACTATGGATTTTGTTTGTATATCGTGCGGGTAAGTATGTGCAACGCAAGTTTGGGAGTTAGCACCGACATTCCGCTGAGAATAGATAGATGTTTTCTACTAAGAGAACAAAGCATGGTTCCTTAAAATTTTAGATTACTTGCGAGATTTTATTTAATTAAAGGGTGTAATGAGCGATAAGCAGTGATAGCCTAGTGGTTAAGAATTGAGCTTCTCACTCGGGGGTGCTGGGTTCAAATCCATGACGCGCACCTCTTTACAAAAGTGCGTTTTAAGTTTAAATATTACTTGCTAACGGTGAAGGAAAAAATCGTGAGGAAACCTGCATTCCTTAGAATTCATTTTAAAAAAATATCTAAGGTGTGTGAAGTCTGCCAACCCGCACTTGGCCAGCGTGGCGGAGTACGGCCTCAACCCTCTCAATATGAGAGGAGACCCATATTCCAACAGTGGAATGACAAATGGGTCGATTATTATTATTATTTACCTTCAGTTTCCCAAAAAATGGTCGTCTTGATCTTTGCGGCCGATTGAGACACTTTAAATTTTTTAGGCGGTGTGCCTTTTTTATGCCACTGCATCGAATCTTGATTTGTCTCAGGTTCATAATAGTGAACCCAAGTTTCATCCCCAGTTACAATTCGGACCATAACTTCCTCCATTTGCTTTCCACAGCAGTCCAAAGACTCGCGACAACTGTCGACGCGCTCTCGTTTCTGAGGCGGTGTAAGCATTCTCGGGATCTTGATGTAGGAAATTTAAAATGGTTGTTTCTGATACACCAACTAATGCTGCAAGCTGTTTCTTCTTTAATCGATCATCTTCTAATACAAGTTTCTCAACTCTTTCAATGATTTCTGGCGTGGTGGCTTGAATCGGTCATCCAGGCCGAGGGTCGTCTGCAATTGACTCTCTACTTTGCTTGAAAAGGCTGTGCCACTTATAAATCATAGATTTATCCGGAGCGGAATACCCGTAAACAGCTAACATCTCTTAAAGAATAGTTTGAGGTGTCTTTCCTTGCTTGGTGAGAAACTTTAAAACGGCGCGATGTTCAATTTTCTTCATAGTGGCTAATTTCTTCCCGATTGACTTGTTTGCTGGTTAATAACTCAAAAGCTAATGGCCAGATTTGGTTAAAATTTGGTATATATAGTAATGACGAGCACTCAATTAGTGCCTATGCTAATGACACATCTTACCCCCTCCATCATCGCCATTCCGCGAACTTTTTGACCTCCCCTCGTATTTAAGCATATCATCATATAATCTAGTCATCATAAAATAAGCTCGCTTTGGGATCAATAATCCGTATGTGTGGACATGTCCCGAGATGTAATTGTTATAGTTATTATCTGTTGCAACTAAAATAGCTAACTCGCGTCGATAAGTTAAAAGTTCCAAATATTCTATTAAGACGATAAAGACAACAAAATATATTTTATAGTTGCTCGGTCAATTCTATCAAATATAAACGACATCGTGAAGCATCCTGAAATATTTTAAGTATTTCGATGTGTAACATCTTTCCTCTCACTTTCCTGCAATCCGTACGAGTGATCTTTTGAAAAGAGAAGTAAGTGTAGAACAGAAACTGGGAAAGCGCGCGGAGTGGTGAAATTGGCTGTCAGATGATATCGACCCATTCACCGAGAGGTTGGTGCAAGAGAGGCGGTCAGCCAATGGTGTGTACATGTGTTTAACGAGAAAAAGGAAGAGGAATAGAGAAGGAGAAAGCTTCCATTGTGCGCTTAACCTAATGTGTGTGGAGTGTGCTGAATTTTTTTTCTTGATGAATGAATTCTTCAGTAATGCTTTATTTATATAAGAAAACAATTATTCTTTATCACAAAAAAATATTTTAAAGAATACTTTGTTTTTTTTTTCAGAATGTAATGTTGCTTACCAAGGTGAGATGTCGGACGTTACACATCATCTGCGATTACTGTAAGATTCGCTCGTTTTTAAGTACAATTATTTAAATATTTAAAAATTGTACACACAATCGGCTCCCATTACGGGTTTATAACGTGAATGAATATTCTTTAAACGCGGTACGTGGTGCTAATTGTATTAGGTGTGACAACGTCGCTATAGAATATTAAGTAGTAATGAGCAGGGGGAGCACGGCTAGTAACGGCGGTGCGGTGTGCGCAGAGGCGGCGCCGCGCAGCGCGGTGACGCCGGGCGGGCCGGCGCCGGCGCCCGCCACGCCGCCGCCGCAGAAGTTCGTCATCGTCACCTCGCAGCAGAAGCCGCCGCAGGTACGGCCCTTCTATACCGCCGCAGATTGATAACGTTTACCTTCAATAGCTCGATTTTTCCCGGGTCGGGTATTTGGTTATTCTAAGCTCAAGTTCCTGGTAGTGGCTCGGAATCTGGATATGTGGCCAATGTATAGTAATAAATTCACCAACTGTTCCACGGTGGAATGTATAGCGTTATCGGTTAAACGTCGAAGTGTGCTACACTTTCGGGAAACAAGTATTGAATTGTTGATATGGTTCTCTTTAACTATCACTCACGCTTACTTCGACTTAAATATTGCCAGCACCCGCTCTTCTGCGAGACTCCGTCCAGAACGTGATGGGTAGATACTATGTACAATTTCTCACGCAGACTAAGTACGGTACAGTTGACTTACACGCCTCAGGGAACATTATAGACTACGTTGAAATGTTCTAGATTGACGGTTTTTTTTTCTTCCCTATTAATGCTGTATTAGTCTTGAGGTAAAATTCGTTTTTCTACGCATCGTGTCTAATAGTTTATGTGCACAGGCGCAAGTGACCAGCGGCCAGGGCCACATCATGGTGCACAGCTCGCAGCCCACCATCGTCAGGAGCCAGAACGTACGTACCGCAAAGTACCTGCTCGCGCGTCGAACGTAGATTGTCGTAGATATCGGTTTGTGACGCAGTAGTGAGTGAAAGGTAATAGCATGCCACAGATGCTAGTACTGCAGAAATGGCCTACTTCTCATTCTGCATGACTATATAAATGAATAACAGTTTGTCTATACCGCTTTTTATGAAAAATTTGGCCTTATTACGCGACTCCAAAACGTTGCTGTTCAGAAATATTTATAAACGGAACTTATATGGTGCCGAAGCTAAGGGCGCTTTTACGTCTAAAGTCAGAGTCTATACCGCCACTTTTGCTACGGCACCTCGTCCAAATCGTAGTAATACACCTGTGCAAGGACTTGGATTGAATTAATTAGTATAATGAGTGCACATTTACATTGTCATGATATATCGTAAAATATGGTTGGGCCAACAGAAGTTGACGATTAGCTGACGTTTATTTGAGACCCTCCTCGGTGACAATGCAACTTGCATCGGACACGTGTGCACTCCGGTGACAGGTGACTCCGGTGTCGGCTATCTCCAGCTATACGCGTTACCCAGGAAGTTAGATTTTATAGAAGTAACCACAGGCTTCCCTCCTTACTAAGCGTTCGCTTTTAAACAGCATTTGTGAACGTAGCAATAGGCATGTGATGTGGGATTTATTTTAAGCCTATTTCTGTGCGAGGGCGGTGTAGTACTGTAGCGCTAAAACAAGTGAGGGGTACACAGTCGCGCTAGCCACTTGAGCGTTGAACAGTCGTGGATGCGGACGATTAGTGCACAAAGGGTAGAAGGTAGCGAGAGGCGCGTAAAGTGTGTGTGGTGCGCAGTCGGTGGTGGTGACGAGCGGGCCGGGCGCAGGCGGCACTGCGGCCGCGCTGCCGCAGAAGGTGGTGGTGGTGGGCGTGCAGCCGCACTCGCACGCCGCCGCCGGCGTCAGCCAGGTACGTGCACAGCTGGACAGGTTAGGAACTCGTGGCCAAATGCAAACCAACCAAATTCTACTCACTTGACTTAATTTACCAATTAAACCCCCCTCTCTGAAACTCCATTGATAAGATAATTACCAACAAGGACGAAAGACTTGGTATTCCGTCTGTGCTGGTCCGGTAGTTTATTCTTCGCTATATATGGACTTGCGTTTCTGCTGGTCATCACCCAGGCGAGCGAAATTCTTGCACTATAATTATACGCAACCGATTTCCGATGTCGAGCGTGTCGTCGGAGCCGCTCGTGGCACACTACATGACACGAAAATGAAAGATTTGAACCCGAAAGCTTGAGATAATTTTTAGCATTTCATCAACTTATGTGCATGCTGCATGTAGCATGTCGTAGACGCTCCGAGTAGTGCAGGGGATTCAGCTTACGCAGGGGACGTTAGTAACGCTGTTTATGGTTGGATCTCCACATGACTAAATTGCCGTCTCTATACAACTCTTCAATATCACTCTTACTGCATACCATTTACCTTTAAATTAATATAAACCATTTCACCTAATATTTTGCAAGGTATATTTGATGTTCTCCTGAACTTGTTCTCTGGCTAGTGATGTCCTGCTAACGATATTCATAAAATTCGTAATGCAGCTATCTTATCTACTGCTTGTCCACACTCCTGTCGTTCTGTTAGCATTTTTTTGAAATGTATTGAGGTAACTCGTGCAACATTATACCGGTCGCTCCGCACATTCTGCCAGTCCCCTGTGTATCGACACATCAGTGCACGTCGCACCCTCCTCTACCCGCACCCTCACTAGTCGCAGCCGTGGAGCTAAACCCGTCGGTTCGTTGCACATATCTTACTGTTCATTTGTCATTTAAACTTGCTCACTGGTACAACGTTACGCGAGGCACGATGTCTAACTTTTCGTCACTTTTAATTCCTGTGTGCATGGTTCTGATTAATTCGCATGAATTTTGCAGTGGTGTGCTCATTGTAAGTTTTACTGTACGACGCATGCATTGAAGAGATGCTAAATGTTAAAAAATCATTAACGTTGATACCATTTAGTGCGACAATTTCCCACGTTGACGGTGCACGGTGACAATAGATCACTTAAAAAGCACCCCACGCTTTTTTTATATTGCAATACATTTTTTTACTTACTCTATTCTTAATTTAAATTTATTTACAATTAACAAATTTTTTTTTTCTAATTGACATTATTCTTTTTTTAATTTAAAAAAAATATTTTTTTTGTTTTTTAGATTTTTCACATAAGCGTTTATTCTAGTTTTTTTTAAACTATTATTTATTTCTTATTTTTTAATCACATTTTTCGTAAAAGCGTTTATTTTTTTAACTGTTATTTATTTTTTTGTTAGATCTTCTATAAAAGCGTGTTTTTTAGTTTTTTAAATTATTATTTATTTTAACCATCCTGCTAAAGAATGGTGCAGGTGTGGAAGCGACCAATAAAGATGGCGATCACTATTTCATATCGCTATTGGCGA
>DWJK01003304.1:0-13321 GCA_018248815.1 Croniades pieria auraria
ATTAAATTTTATATAGATGTAATGGCTGTACTACACTCCTCTGCCTACCCCTTCGGGGATTACAGGCGTGATGTTACGTTTTTTTTATGTAATCGATCCAGCTAAATATGTAGTGGATTACAGAATACTTAATTATTTATACATTAAAATTAGAAATGCACTAAGGGCGAATTAAATACCTAATAAAATCATCTGACAGTCGATTCTGGGTGGATGGATATTGATATGATGAAGCAGTTATTAAATATCAAGCAATGAAATTCATCCGACTTATTTAATAACGACAGTCGTTTATTAAGACTTTTTATGAATAAGTGACCCAAGAGAACTGTATTTTCTTACCTACTATTTATATTATTTCTGAAAATAAAAGAGAACTATTCTATGCGCTACAATTGAAAAGTCGCGTCTCGTCACTGGCCATTGTTTTGGTGACCTTCTAAATATTTTCAGAATGCCTCTAAGATATCTTTGCGAAGCATTTACTTTACATAAATCTGAGTTTTATTTACTCTTATGTAATGTTCGTGACAATACAATATCTTCATACTTGGAAAAGATCCAATGATATGGATCGAAGGTTTTGTCGTTTCGCAGACATTACATTCTTACAATTATATTTTACGTTATTAGAATTGATGGTACGTTTCTTTTACTCCCATTACTTGCTTTGTTACTACATTATCAAACCAGGGCCATTACGGGGAAAGCAGAGAGTGCCGACTACTTACCAAATATCGCTCTCCCTATAAACCTGAGATGCTTTTTATATGCGTCGCTCTTTCCATATTTTCCTCGTGCATTATTACAATGTGATACGGTATTATTATGTTTAACACTATGACAGAAAAGTATTGTTCTTGCCTTAATAGAATTCTCATGTAACAATACTCCATTCAAACTGTGTGCAACCTAAAGGAACTCCCTTCACAAATTGGCTTATGGTAAAAAGCGGAGGGCACGGAGGCGTGTCATGTAGTCGTACATTGAGTGGATCGATTGGGAGCAAATAAAAACTATATGTTATATAAAGTTCTGCCATACCAGGGCATTAATTTTAATGTGCTGCACGATCCCATTATTATTTAAATGGGTCTCAGATTTGATTTCCAGTAATGGCTATCGAAAACTGGATCAAACTGTGCGAATTCAAATTACGAAGAACTCTGGTGTAGGATTATGAGCGAAAAGATGTATTTCAGAAACATACAAACAAACTTAAATCTAATGTTATCGATAAAATGGAAAAAGATACACTTTTAAAATCTGAAGAGTAACTTACCGACTGCATTCCGTATATACACTTCTCTGTTCAACTTATTATTAGCTATCGGAGTGGTATTTCTCAAATGGGATCCTTGCGTCACTTAAAACTATATGGATATCGCAGCAGATATCGATATTTTGATGTATTGGGCTTTAACAAACACAGCATTATCATTATTTGCCAGTGCTCGTAAATCGCTTGGCTCAATTTCTCGTTGGCACGTGAGCGAGTGTATGTTCACTGCGCCAATAGGAATTCGTTTTATTGAAGTTCCTTCTTTGAATGTAGAAAAGATTTACAGTACTCTAAGAATCCCGATATTTGAATTTCATACAACATTCACCCTAACCGAAGAATGTTTCGTGAGCTAATTAACTCCGAAATTTCATATCTTTGATAAGTCGTGCGATGTGAAGTTATGATATTTTAAACTTGTTAAACATTTACGCAATAATGTTAAATATAAGAATGGGGTGCGGGCTGCGGTTTGAATGGTCGTTACATCTATTGCTACTGTTAAGCATCTCTTTTCTAGAAGAAAGGAGTGGAAGAAGGAGTAGGAAGGCGGCGGAAGTGAAGCATAATATCACGTCTTAATTTTTTTTGATTAAATTTGAAGCCTTTATAGTTTTACAACTGATCACTGCCTCCTCTCAGAATTAAAAGGGCCATAATATGATACGTGCGCCAAATGTGGCTTGGCAGTCGTCATAACCCTTACAGAACATTATGGGAGCCTCTGAAGTGTGTAGACGGCGATGTTCAGACTAACGATTTCGGAAACTTCACAGTTACGAGTTTTGGTGGAACAGAAACAGTTAACGTTGCAGTGCTAATATATATATTGAATCAACTTTCATTTTTTGAAAACGTATTCTTAACAGGCATTTTAATTTCCAAAATCTCTTCGTTGAAAAATTTTTTCTGCTTTGAGTGTATAAAGCAGGTCCTATGTCACTCACTATGTGTAATCACTATCGGTAATTAGTTTCAGATACGTTTTAATCACTGCGTCTGTTAGATTAAAATTGCTAATACATGCCGTAAAATCTGTTTTTATTCTTCGTTAAGTTATACATACAACTCATGTAAGTTTTTTCGAGATAAACACGTCACAATCTCCGTGGCGACCCCGTTGCGAGCTCATGAAGTAAGATCACAGTTAAATTCAAAACTATTTGGGATATACTGAAAATCTGTGACTTAAGCTGTGTCAGTATCTTTACAGTATAATTTTAAAGGGAGTTATATACGACGCAGGCCATGATTCACAAGGATTGGATGACACGTCATTTTACATCCTCTGTAGATCCGACATCACATCGAAGACTCCTTTTGTTCCAGCGATCTAAAATATCGTTATATATGCACAAAATACTAATAAATAAACGTAAAAGCCTCCTACGTGCTTACATAATATCATAGTATACATAATTCGTGTATATAGAGTGAACGGACGGGAGTTCTCGAGGCTTGCACGTCAGCTTTTAATATTTGAGTGGCTTGCGTGCTTCGTACGGAGCGTTTTCAGTGATTTCCTGTTCAAAGCCGCATGATGCGTGCACACCGGAGCCGTTGGTAAGCGTCGAGTGTATCTGTAAAACGGTGTTTTCTACAGTGAAGGCATATTTAAATTTAACCATTTTTTAATTTAGGGTTTTTCCGTTTCAGTTATACTTCGTCCAAACTAGTAACCGTAGCGCTAACTGGGTCACGGATTTCGACTTTAAACTTTCAGCGATTGTAATTGTTGAATTTGTTAGAACAGCTATTTAAATGTTAAACTGATTTCTTGCATCAACATCAGAATGAACATCGACATCGATAATAATATTTGTGTCAACTACGACATCAATTTAATATCAATCACACTATTCTGTTTAAGCAGTGATAGCCTAATGGTTAAGAATTCAGCCTCTCACACCGAGGGTGCTGGTTTCAAATTTAAAAGTGCGTTTTAAATTTAAATATCACTTGCTAAAGGTGAAGGAAAACATCGTGAGGAAACCTGGACACCTTAGAATTTATTTTAAAAAAAATTCTGAGGCGTGTGAAGTCCGCGCCAACCCGCACTTGGCCAGCGTGGCGGACTACGGCCTTAACATTCTCAGTGTGAGAGGAGACCCATATTCCAACAGTGGAATGTTAATGGGTCGATTATTTTATTTTATTCTGTTTAATATCAATCACACTCTTCTGTACAGTATCAGGTACAGGATGGCTTAAAGCACTAAAGAAGGAATCAAGGAAAATCATGCAAACCTATTTCTTTCCTTTCGACTAAGCTGCATTGCCTCGCGTCTGTTCTTACCACACGTACGTACATATGTAAAATACGTGGTTTATAAGGATGAATTACGCGCTCGGTGCCCTCTGCCTACTCCATAAGAGACATAATAATCCGTAAGAGATATAATAACATTAATAATAATATGTACAATTATTAAAAATACTACATCCCTAACCCGCAAATTTTGAGATCTTTGTTTAACAATGGATAAAAGGGTTTAAAAAATTTATATTATGCCAGTGAGACTGTTATGTATAAGTATTTTTCCTATGTAAAATTGTATCGTTTTGTTACCTACAGTAGCTACATGTTTCCTGCTGTATTGTCGAGTGGCCTCTTAATTACGTAACAAAAACGCTCCCCCATGTTCCATTCGGCACAAACGCTAAGAACGGCTTACGGTTCAATGCCTTTATGTTCTGAAGAGAGCTGTAATCACATGAACGAGGCAGACATCCAGGCAGAGTTATTACGCTCTTTGTGTTTTTGCAAACGCGCACACAATGCTGCAATTTTCTATGTCAAATGAAACAAACATACCGCTTACATTCGTCATAGAACGCATCTAGTATGGTGTATCGTTGCCTCAAACTAGTCTTCACAAGTTTTATTCATTTAGATTATTTCGTGTGTTTAGATTAGTTATATTTAGTTAGTGTTTAGAGTACATGTTATTGTTATTATACTAAATCATCACGCCAGGTCCCTTTCAGGTTAGGTTGGCAGAGAGTAACCAGTGCCAAATAGGTCTATGTCCGTAGAATTTGTTCCATCAATCTTACATAGGTATTGTACCAAATTCGTAATAGTAATATGAACAGATCTGTTTGCTTGCTTTTTTGTCGAGGCTGAAACGATTTTGACAAAACTTTTGTGCAGATTTCTTTCGCAAGAACAAACTTCTCATAGCGAAAGGCACTGTCCTTTACATAGAAAACGTTCTTAGGAATATATATTTATATTGTTTCAGAGCTACAAAATTACTGATCTAATTTTAATCATTTAACCATCATCATTAATTATAACCATACGGAAAGTAAATCATTCAATTGTTATATGTTCCCAGCAAAGTAAGCGAGTGGGCTAACAATAATTATACAGTACATGTGATTATATTAATATATATTCATTTTACTTAGAACTTGTGCTAACGTATATGGAAACTTAAAAATATTTTTTCAACGAAATAAAAAGAGTAACAATAGTACATAAGTTCCCACAGAAATTGTTATATTTTGAAGGCATTTTTCATAAGTTAAAGCCAGAATTTACGACCTTGTTTTTAGTTGTGTGTTACATAACACTGGCTGATTTGGTAGTAAAATCTTTTTCGTGTCGATGTCATAATTTGACAGAATATTTAAATATAGAATAAGAAAAGATAAAATAAAACAAGAGAATATTAATACAGCAATTGAAGAACGCAGACATATTTTCTTGGTCATCAAAACCAATTTCTAGAATTTGTGTAATAAAAATTTTATTTTATTTAATACAAATATTTTAATTACAACATTTCATTTTTTTAAATGCATTTCTTTAAATAGCTTTTCAAACATGAGACTAGAAAGAGATTTTCTTTTAAGGATCTTTTCATGTAACTAACACGAAGGCAGAAACGGACCGTACGGCTTTGTCTGGTTCGCTCCGTCAGCTAAAATTTCTCTTTTGTCTATGCTATGAAGTTCTTAGTAGGAAGTGCATTCAACGAGTAAATACTTTCGTTTTATTTTAAAATCTTCATTGCCTTTTTAATTACACTCCCACTGAAGATTTCTCGTGATTAATTAATGTTTCTATTTATATTCTTGCCTTCGACTGCCTCGTTGGTCGAGTGGTTGCAAGCGCGACTGCCGATTGAGAGGTCCTGAGTTTAAATTCCGAGTTGGGTAGTATTGGATATTTCTAATTTAGAATTTCTAGTAGTGACTCGGAGTTTGTGCCCGGTGTATGGCAATAGGCTCACCACTTATTCCATGGGACGTAAACGTAACTGGTGAAACGTGGGAGTGTACTACTACACGCCTCTAGATACCCCTTCGGGGATTACAAGCGTGATATTACGTTTTTGATGTAATGTTAGTCAACTCTAAGTGTTAATTACAAATGCGACCATTAAACAACGCTAACGGTCGCCATGAAAGTCGAAAACAAGCATAAAAAGTCGCAACTAACTTGTTAAATTATTTACGGTGCCCCCATGTTTCGCAACATGAGCTCTCCTATACTCTTGAGTTGTTAGGATCGTATAACTAGTTAGTAAGTTATCTGAGCATGAATTGCTAAAGAATAATGTTCAACGGCAGTTTTATTTTACAAAACGTAATTTAATATCAAATCTCTTGACATCCGAACACAATACCTCTGGGTCTCATTAATTGAGTTGAATATAATCGCCCTTAAACCGATTTTAATTAACAGCGTTTTTTTTTACCCCCGACGAACTGAATCCGGTTCAATTGGACTTTTTCATTTTGTTAGGTTTTTTTTTCATCCTCTATCCCAGAACTGGTAATAGAGGAATTAGTTTTATCTCTGAATTGTGTTTTGGTAATCTGCTGGATAGTTATAAAATTCCATTTCGATTCCAAACATAATCTTTAAATTCTGTATCAAATCGACTTTATTTGTGAACGTAGCTAATTTTAAGCTAGCACTGCCTAGTACTTGTCAAACATAGCGTGGGACGCCCTCCAGCTAGGTGGAGAGACGATATACGCAAAGTGGCTGACAGTGGTTGGATGCGAAGAGCTGAAGATCGAGCTCAATGGCGTGCCAATGGAGAGGCCTATGTCCAGCAGTAGACGGGAGCAGGCTAATGATGATGATTATGATGATGATGATAATTACTACTAGTACTAATTTGATTTGAAAATGGAACCAAAATAGTGGAATAAAAATGTTCCAATAACTATCTCATTTTGATCTTCGAAGCCGCAAAACATTTAATTTGAATGTAAGTTATTGCAGCTTTAGGGAAGAATTATTATTGATGTCCCAATCTTTTATGATCTCTTGTTACCTATTGACAGATTTCTTGATACCTTTGACATGTCCATCGCTGGTGGCATGAAATAAAAGAAAATAATTAAAATTTAATTGCTTTCATCTTGCAATCCACTGGAAGAAGAAAAGCTCCTATAAAATGGGAATAAAGATGAGTACTTGACCTCGCTTTTGGTGTCCATTTTTCATTAAATCAATACTAAACCCTTTTTTCCTCTAAGGTCCAATTTCTTTGTAATCCAATTTATGGGTCCTCTGAGAGTATTAAGCGGCCCATGAACGTTTTTAATCTATTGGTCGAGTTCTACTTTAAACAGTCCTTGAACGAAATTTAATCCTCATTTTGTTTCTTTCCGTAATTTCCTACCGACTCTGTTCAGAAATTGATGTATTGTCCCTTTTGCCCGTTAGTTACTATTTCAATGGAACATCTATTCCATGGATAAACTATTCAAACCGATACTCATTTAAGACTGAAGCAAGAGTTACGTGATGGTGAGACTGACGACAGTTGACTGCTGTTGGATGCGACGAGTTGAAGATTGAGCTCAGTGGCGTGCTATTGGAGAGACCTATGTCCAGCAGTGGACGGGAGTAAGCTTATGATGATGATGATGAGACTGACAGGAAATTTTCACATACGAGTATGATCAGTATTCTCATGTTTGCACATGATTCCAAAAGTATTGTTAGGTGGTACCTCTTGTTACGAAAAACTCTGTATTTTTAAAGTTGGTCAGAACATTTCTCCTAGAACTTTCTGTTAGTCTTCTAGGCAGAATTCTCTACTACTCTTCTGTTCCTAAAGTTATGAAACGTGAATAACTAATGAGAGTGAACATCCAAATCCTATAGAAATTTAAAGTTCCTTACAGAATTTGAATTTGAGACATTTTTATCATTCATAGGTTAAGAGACGACATTAACACGTGATGTTCAACTCTTCTACAGCTATTTCTTTGTCACCGAAGAAGATAGCACACAAGCAAGAAGCAATTAGAAGTGTCTGCTGTCATCCAGGGACAACGGTAACCAATCTAGAACAAGACTATAGGAATTAGGTTATTCTAGTCAATGGGCCCAGTTAGTGCATATTGCTAATAGTGAGGAAGCGAATAGTAGAAACCGGTTAGTTGGGCTGTAGTGTATATTAGTCGAGTTACTGGTAGTATGCCATTAGCGTTAGTGTTCCATATTGTTTGATCCATAGTGTTTGACCAATTGATCAAAGATACATACATATATTGATCTTGCCGACTCTAATGGTTGCCGCTATTATCAAAGCACAATTATGCACCCTTCACATTGAAACAAAATTGTTTTAATAGATATGTGTAGAAATACAATGATAGAAATGTATGTAACAATGGTACTGTAAAAATCTTGGTGTTCAACATGTTGATGATATGCTGTCCATATGTAGAACATATTATGTAGATACAGCAGTGCAGTGTATCTTATTCTAAATTAAATGGGTTATATTTAATTAAAATTATATACATACAACGTAGCATTACGCCTGTAATCCCCGAAGGGGTAGGCAAAGGAGTGTAGTACACCCCCCGTTTCACCAGTTATGTTTAAGTCCCGCAATGGAATAGGTGGTGAGCCTGTTGCCATACACCGGGCACACATCCAGATCCGAGTCACTACTAGAAATTCTAAATTTGATAAATCCAATAGTACCCGACCCGGGATTTGAACCCAAGACCTCCCGATCGGCAGTCTCGCTTGCAACCACTCGACCAATGAGGCAGTCAATTGAATTATGTAGTTTAAAAGTACATAAATTATTTAGTTCAAATTTTATATAATTTCATTAGCTACTAGATATACCTATATTTTAATTTAGGAAAAGGTCTCTAAACAATATTATTTAGGGTTTTTTTTTAAATTTGAGTATTCCCTAGAATTTGTAAATTGTAATAACTATTTAAAAAAATCCGAAGTTCATTATCCATCAAGCCATTATAACTTTTGTATATAATTCCAATATAATTTTTTCCGTTTAATATGTTTCCACATTTATTATTAATAATTTACTGATGTTCTATGCATGTCCAATAGTCATTAAAAAGAAATCAACTAGAACTTTATAATATCGTAACACTAAACAATACGTAAACACGTTTCGATATATCGTAGTACAATCACTGCGGGTACATTAGGCCCACAATGAAAAATAAATGGAGCTACACTATGCGAATAAACCACAAGTGAATAAGAACATTCCAGCAACAATCAAGACAATACTAAGTCCATGTCAAATATTAAAGTAATATTTTATTCTAACCCCCAAAACACGTTTCCGTTCGAACGTACAATATTTAATATTAATTGCATAAGAATATTAAATATTTAAATTGAATAGAAATTAAAAAAATGTTCCGCAATATTATTGCTCGTTGATATTCCCGCGTGGAACAAATCCCAAAGAAATTCGTAATTCGAACGCACGTATGTAATTACATCCGGACAGTTGATACGTAAAATTGTACATCCGGGAAGATGTTATCGGACAACTCGGCGGCTAACTGCCATGGAATTATTCGGCTATTATATTATGAATATTTTATGGGATCGTACGTTTAAAATGTTCGCTCTGAAAGTTTTTATTTACGTGTTTTGCTTTCACTATGTTATAGCGCAATTTGATAAGGGTGAGTCGTATTTTCACGTTTATTATATATTGTTACTTTTATAAAAGAATCATAATGTTAGTCTAGTCTAATATCTTAGATGTTAATCTCGTGTTTTTTGGGACTAGGGTTCAAATCCTGGCACCTACTTTTGAATAAGCTGAGCTAAACGCTTATGTTAATAAATATAATTTGTTATAGTGAGGAAGGAAAGCGTCATGAGAAAGCTTATAGCTGTTAGACTTTGCCATAATAATGTTTAGAAGTCTACCAATCTGGTCTGGGCTTGCGTGTCAGATCCTGGCCTCAAGCGTTCTCATTCTTAGAGAAAGCCCAAGTCTAACAGTGAAACAGGCTTATAAATAAAACCCTTGGTGACTATGGCGATAGTAATAAAGATTCTATACAACTGAGATCTATATATTATATACTCGTATCTATGAATGTAGCCAAATATGATACGTGCTTACGATAACTTTCCTTTAAGAATGGTAGCCAATATTGGCCAGGATTTACGACTGTTGGGAAACAGTACAATGTAGTGGAATAAATTATAGGTCTATATCCATCGCATCGCACCCATTTTTAATTCATCGCAGCTCAAAAAATTAAAAGTACGTTATATGTATGAACTATAGTATTTTCTATAATATTACCACAATACATTCCAACATTTACGTCAATCAGTTTCTGTAAAACAATCCTATTTTTCATATTTCGACAATGTTGGCTATCGAAACATCACCATTAATGATTTACTACGGAAATGACGCTGTACCCAAAATTGGTAGATAAAAATTGATTGGAAATCATCAGACTATAAAATTGGGCCTGCGCTTAATAAAGCGGCTTTAAAAAAGATGAGGCACAACGACCAAAGGTGAAAAATAAATATGTAAAAAATGATTATATACAACGGCATATTTTGTTTGGCTTTCATTTTTTATTCTACTTAAAATATAATGGAAATTCTGTAGTAGGAATAAGACGTTTTCATTGAAGTCTCGTAAAAATTTAGTACTTCACGGCGAAGAGAGAAGATAAGCGTCGATTAAATGCAGTATTTGGGCTTAAATATATCGACTTTGGTCCCAGGAAAATATTGAGAAGTGACTGTTGATAGTTAAAACGATTTTAAATCCAAAATTGATAAGCAAATTTAGCTTAAAGTTGTTTAAGGTTACAGTAAAGGAACATAGTCCAATAATCTCAAGCAACTCTCATAGCGAAGACAGGAGAACTATATTTTCTCCTATATCAGTAAATATTCTCTGAACAAACGTCCCAGCTTAAGTTCTTCTTTTCAGAAAATCCACTAATGGCGGTAGTCCATAGGACCCTGGTGGCTACAGCCAGGTCCTGCGTGACCAGTGTGAACGGCACAGAAGCTGATCTGGAATACCTCCGCAAAGACCCACCATACCCTGAAAAGTCGTCTTGCATTTTAAAATGTCTTTTGGAAAAGGTTTGATATATATTCCAATATTCTTCCTGAATTAAATCTTCGCTTCGGTTTTTGTAATTGAGTTTTTTCTTCAACACTATTTCTTTGGTGATCTGCTTAGCTGATAGTAAGGTTTTGATGAAGAATGATTTTCAAATGTTTTGTGAAACATGTAAAACGGGTTTTTCTTTACGCTGTAAGTTCTAGAGCTGTACGCTGTTTCACCCAGAGTTATAAGCCTGACAAATTTTCGAAAGATTCGAATTGCCTTAAGGCTGCCAAGGCTGACCTAAATTATTATCAATAGGCGGTGTCGACACCACGTGCCATCCGATTCACGGAAATTCTCGTAATACAGATCTTACCGAGCTATATTGTCAGGAATAATTTAGATCATCAACATTGCTTCCTTCGAACTTCCGTATTATTCTCGTCAATTTCGAGTAGGACACGACTTTGGCCACTGAATATTCGTAATTATTTTAATTTTAATTTAATTCGAGTTTTTAAAGCAATCCATTTTCTTTGCCAATTTTTCCAATACACCAACAGACCAAAATTAAATATCATGATCAGAATTAACATTTTAATTAACTTCTTAATAATACTATGAGTTACTAATTTTAAGGAACTTCTCTCGCGCTCCCATGAAGATATGAGATTTTTCACGTATTAAAATGTATTTTATATCTTGATTCCAATAATAAGTTATTAGCATATAAAACTTTCGGTGATTTAGTATTTGGCTAGAGTATGAATGACCAAACAGATGGGAAGGCAAAAATTTTTAAAACCATTTTTTAAAGTCAGTATAATGATTTCTCTAACAGAATTTATTATCATTCCTGTTATGTTACAACATTATAACTTTAACATACCTACAGATGCAACATATCATCAATTTAATTATTTATGTCCAAAAACAGATCGGTATTGTCAACAACAACAAGTACTCGAAAGAGGGTTTCATGACTGCAGTAATGCCTCTCGTCTTTAAACATACGAAGAAACTGGAACACATGAAAACAGTCTCCGAGAACTGCGACAAAGAGGTAATATCTGGGATATTTTCCAAAATCTACATTAGAAATCTATTCTGCGAAACTGTCGTGAAGAGTGTGATGAAAGTAGGAGCTGCACGTCAGGTCTGTAAGGATATTTAGCACTCTGCTCTCTTCCTACCACGAATTAGCATGACGACGTAATAACACTATTACAAATTCATGATAATTTTTTATCTGGCAAATACTCATTGAAAGATACAAATCACAGGAGAAACAAGCAAACCAAATACATAAATATGCAGTGCATTTTTCTTTCAATTGTATTAATAAATTCTACTTGAAATTGAGTATTTTTCATGTTATCGTCACAACAAAATACAAACGACTGTCGCTAATATTAGGGACGATAGGTAACCTACCTCGTACTTGCCATATATATTTTATCACCCCTATACATTAGGTAGTTACAAAATGTGTTTATCCATTATCTAAGAAGAACAGAATAACACTGGCAACGAACCTCGATGGCAGATTAGATTTAGACTATAGGTCTCCATATAAACCTTTGACAAAGAGTTCTGTCACCTTTAAAACTTAACGTACTTATGTATATATATCAATATATTTACAGCTCAACAATAAAGATTAGCTTAGAGTGCCTCGTTGGTCGAGCGGTTGCAAGCGCGACTATCAATCGGAAGGTCCTGGGTCCAAACCCGGGCCCGAGTACTTTCGGATTTTTCTAATTTAGAATTTCTAGTAGTGACTTGGAGTCTGGATGTGAGCCCGGTGTATGGCAATAGGCTCACCACCTATTCCATGTGACGTAAACGTAACTGGTGGAACGTAGGAGTGCACCACACTCCTCTGCCTACCCCTTCGGGGATTACAGGCGTGATGTTACGCTTTTTTTTATTAACAGTAAAGATAAACCAGTGTAAGAATCTGAAGCAAACGAAAAACTGATAACAATTTAAATTGCATCAATATTCATGTATTTTTATGTGACTTTTGAACTTTTCAGGTGAACCATCAACACGCGAACAATTGCATGTTGGGGAATGAAATCACAATGTGCATATTTAAATACGCACCCGAGTTACAGTTCAACAAGAAGATCCACTGAAACAGTTGTTTGAATTATAAAAGAACTGAAATAGAGAAAAGATAAAATCTTTTGTCTCTTTCTTCTGTTTGTGTAAACGTCATCGTAATAAAACTACCTGAATTAAATTTTTACAAAGATTTCTCGTTTTATTTTATTACTTAAATAGTTCATTGCAAGATTGCTACTATTATTATTCATTATAATATTTTCAAGATTCTTTTTCATGATCTATATTTATACAAATTTACTTTTATCTTATCTTAAAAATAAAATTATTTTGGAATAAAGCAAACTATCACATAACTGATAGTTAATTCGGATTTCGGTTACACGTAAGTAGGTATTTCAGCCAATTTACCTTCCACATTTTAAAATAAAAAGAAAGGCAAAATCGAAAAAATTGCTAGGGTCACGATATTTCTTTTTTAATTTCAATAGATAATATATAGACGCGGATGCGTATTTACTTTATAATGTCAGGGAAGAATGCTATATGCATGCAAATCGCTTACGTGTCCTGAGCAAATCGCGCGTGATGAGAGCAGAGATTGTCCCGCGGTGCG
>DWJK01003305.1:0-13321 GCA_018248815.1 Croniades pieria auraria
GTATACGGTTCGCCCGGGCCAGTAAACACCGTTGCGTCTATTTCCAGCATGAAGCTATTGTTACTAGAACAATGTTTCGGTTCGAAAGCTGTGGAACCCCGGTCCACGTGAATAATAAAGACGACCAAGTTCTAGAAGGAGGAAGCACATGTGGCCAACCAACTGATAATACTGTAATAAAATGTTGGGACTTCTCCGCACTTGATCACCTTATGTCAAAGCAGGCATGGAGATACCTGACAGTATTATAGTCAAACGATCATATACAGATACATGTATACTTATAGAGACCTTTTTTTCTTAGTTTTACAGAACAAATACTATTCTCATCACACATTTGTGTTATACATGACAATAAAAATTTATTTATTCTGGGTGGGAATTGAATCCATGACCCCCATCTAGGTTCAGTAACCACAGGCTACGGGGGTAGTCAAACTACCTAATACTAAATGCACTCATACTGACATGTTCTAACTAATCTAGTACTATTACCAGTCTTATTAAAGATGAATGCTATCGAATGTTCTAAGTAGCATCTAATATTAATGTAACTAATGGATACTGCTCTTTCATTCCTACAGTCCGTCTTCGAGGTAGATTCCAAATGTCTCTGGGCGACGGCGGCCACTTTTAACTGCTGCCTACTCCTTTGTAACTCTCATGAAATAAAATAATAATCACTGCGTCGTAATAGACGCCCAACCCTCCAATACTTTTATATAGCACAAGTATAAGGAAATGTTCATAGTGTATGTTACCCTACACATACCATATATATGTTTATATCAGTTTAATAAACGCCAAAATCATATTGCTAGATTCACTATTCCTTTCAAAATTCGAAATCTTAGGGTAGGGAACAAACTATAGCCGACTTGAATATTCCAGATATGGCAAACTCGCAAGTGGAGTACAGAAACAAACGAATAATCGGAGGAATAACCAGATAATCTTTTACTATTAAGTGTTTCGTGAGTATTTATACTCATGATTAAAAATGTACCGGCTTAACTCAGGTACGTTTTTCGGGGTGGCCCGACTAGTTTCGGAACTGTACGAGTTCCTTCCTCATAAGCTCCCGCCGCTTGCAGCTAGTTTTAGTCTTCGTCGCGACCTCGCTGCAAGCGGCGGGAGCTGATGAGGAAGGACCTCGTACAGGTCCCAAACTAGTCGGGCCATCCCGACTAACGTACATGAGTTAAGCCGGTACATTTTTAATCATGCAAATAATGTTTGTTATCCACAAATGGGATTCTTCGTACCCACTCCAACAGGAGCAATGATAAAATTATACGAAGTCGAGCAGAACTAACTCGTGTAAGTAAAGTAAAACTTTACTCAACGAAGCCGAGCGACGCTTCGCTCTCCCGTCTGCAGCCAATCGAAACTGACCTTTAGAGTAGAAGAGATAAAACACAATTAATATAGTTCACATTACGCCGGCGCTACGAGACCGACTTAGGGACGGTCGTAGATCTGGCGCAAGTCAATCCGAAGCGAACTCTATAGCAAATACATAAAACACATTGTTTCTTGTCAACGCTCACAAGAAAAGATCCAAGACAGGCGGCCGGGAGCAATCACCCGTTCTCGAGATCGCTCGTTAAGTTACCATCGGGCGAGCTGAAGGGACTTCTATTATCTGAGACACAGCTTTCAATATCATACTCTGCAGTAGAACGAGGAATAAGAAAAATATATAATACGACTGAAAAGTTTCAGATTAAAGTGCCTGATTCCATTTTAACTTTTTGTAATTCTAAGGTTGGAAGAACCATTAAGGCCCATTTTCTCTCGGCGCTTGTTGTAATGAATTCCTATTTTTCTTACTGAAGCACGGGCACTAAACACAGCTACAAGTTGGAAAATCAGTTTCTTTTTATTTATTATTAATTGATTTCATAATTTGCTGGCGCGATAAATTTTGACTGCCTCGTTGGTCGAGTGGTTGCAAGCGCGACTGGCGATCGGGAGATACTGGGTTCAGAGCCTGGGTCGGGTACTATTGTATTTTTGTAATTTAGAATTTCCAGTAATGACTCGAAATCTGGAATTGTGCCCATTGTATGGCAATAGACTCGCCGCCACCTATTCCATAGAACTTAAACGTAACTGGTGAAATGTGGGAGTGTACTACATTCCCCTTCCTACCCCTTCGGGGATTACAGGCGTGATGTTGAATTTTTGTTACCATAAATGTTAATTAGTAGTAATCGACAGAAACCCGGCCTAATACAACTAAGTCTACTTACGAGTATATGTATATGGTTTAAAAAATATCGATGCATGTTGAATGCTCATTGGTCGAGTGGTTGCAAGCGCGACAGGCTGATCAAAAAGTTCTGAGTTTGATTTCCGAGTTGCATATATACTGTTAAGGTATTCTAACCTTAAATTCCTAGTAGTGTCTCGGATTCAGGATGTGTATCCGATGTATAACAATAAGCTTTACATAGTTATTAATTTCTTAAGTGAAATTGTTACTAACATTCAATTTAAGCAAACATGTATTCTACCAGTATTCGATCTCTGTTATCCGCAATAGGACCTTAACAATTATTATTATTACTATTTTATATTTATCGTTGAACTTTAGTGAATTTACTAAAACAGACTTCGGATACACGGGTAAGATAAACTGATTGGCGAGTGCAATCTATCGTATTACCGCTCCGTTTCCTCGCTGAGGCGCAGGTTAATACACTTATCCGTTCAGTTCTCTGATTTACTTTCATATCAAAGGCGGAAAATTACATGGAAGGCTTCTTTCATTTCATATAGATATTGGTTTCACATTAAATGGATACGTCTGGTACGCGTATTGATGATTCAATACACTCTAAGGAATATGGCTTTACGAATACGTTTCCTACAAGGCCTGTAAAACGGAGCACTCAAGATCAAGACTTTCCATAATTATTTATATCTCAATACTCGTATTTATCTCAAACGTTTTGCACCCTATTCATTACGAAAACACCTTTCAAAGGAACGAGGATCATCCGGGGCGAATTCGATCGAGAAATGAACCCCATAAAGAGTACTCGTGTAAAACACAGCCAACTGTCGCGATTCTTTTACCGCAGAAAGTATTCATAAAAGGCGTTGTTATAACTTTTGATTACCGATCCAGTCAACTTTCGACAACTCTCTTCCTCCTTACTCGCTTCTTGCTATTTATTTACTTCTGTTTGCGGCTATTAGTACTATTATTATCCTGTAATTCCTTGTCAGGTACGTTGTGAACATCAAAACAATAACGCGATTCCTTTACAGCGCTGAAAATAACTAAAGCAAGTCGAGCTAGCTTATAGTTCAGGTTGATCGCCCGCGGCGCATTCTGTTACAGTCTCTTGAACGTACGACAAAGGTCCCAGGGGCGAGTCCCGCCGCTACAGATGCTTAAATATCCACCTTATACTTGCCACATCAAAGTGGTATTAAGCTTCCTATAAAAAGTATAACAATACAATGTTAAAATTTGGCAAACATTCGGCTATCGTTTACGTTTCCAGTTTTGGCCGGTGAATGTAATCAAATACATTCCAATTTTCCGTTGGGGACACTTTCGGCACCGCAAAGGGATAATACATAGAGAAATGAGGCATTGGGAGGGATTCAATATTCGCTTATTAATGTTATCGCACAACCACGATACACGCAACATGGAGGAATATTATAAAATATCAAGTTTAAGGTAAAATCTTTAAGAACAATTTCCATTCCAGAGACAGGTGGAAGCAGGTGGCGGTTAGTGGTATAGTGTCAACACTAGTCATACTTCATAACCTGAACGGTAACGCTTCTCGTATGTAAAACGACCATTAATTTGTTGTCCGACCAAATGTATTTCATATACAATACAAATAAATAACCCTTTTCTCAATTTTGTAATTATTAGAGATCATATATTTTAACAAGCTTAAGAAAAATATTTCTGTTTCTCATTCTTCCAGAAGCAACATGGAATCAAATGTGAGTTGAGATATTACTACTTAGGTGACATTATAAAAATGACATATACAAATACCAGTCACTTTAAACATCCATTCGATGACTAGCTCCTTGAATAGGATATTTAACGTAATTACGAAAGCCTAACTTAGCGAGATGAGATTGTCTCGGGAAAGGTCGAATAAAAATGCCTTCGTTCGCTAGGAATATTTGTTTTGGCAGGAACGAGGGAATATTTATTCAGAGACGCGTAGGTTCAACCGGCAACATTTACATTAGCGGTACAAGACGATATATGAATCACAATATATTACACAAGAATATTTAATGCGTGGGAAGTCTGTACATTCACACTTGGTCAGTGTGGTGGGGATCCTTTTAATTCGGACAGGAGATCAGGAACCGACAGCGGTTCGCCAAATGGGTCGGACAGGTCATGATTATGATGATGATGACCACCACGGACGTTGATTTCTGTTATCCTAACATTTACAGGATGAGATCAAGTGCCACCTCAAAGTAAGTGGTGTTAGACATATATAGAACTTGAAATATGTTCTGCACTTAGTCTAGCCATAAGTACCGTTACAATTAAAAATGAACAAAATTTTACTTTTGAATTTGGAATCTGTCATTTTTATACGATTGTTCATTGTCTTTTCCTATTTTCGCGCAAATATATTGTAAAATATTTTGTGATATTAAAATAGAGTGGGGTGATAAAGAAAACCGAATCGTTTGTTGTGTTGTTGATAGGTTCAATGAAACCTCCTCTGTTTGTGACGGAAAAATATCTGACCGTCCACTTAGTGTTCGTACGAAAAAGGCGATTAAAGCAGTAAGGAAAAGAATTCGAAGAAATCCTGTCTAAAAGAAAAAGATTTTATCTCGGGAGATGAAGATAGCATTTAGAACCATGTCGAGTATTTGAAAAGATAACTTAGCACTTGCAGCCTATGAGAGACGCACTGGTCATTTCTTAACTGATAATTTATTAAAGAATAGGGTGGTAAAATCAAAACAACTACTTAAGCGGTATGCAAAGGGAGTTCACAGAAAAATTTTGTTTACGGATGAGAAAAATTTTACAATTGGGCAATATTCTAACAAACACAATGCCCGTATTTATGCTGAAAACTAAAGAAGCTTCAAAATTAGTCAACAGAGTAAAACGTGGGCATCATCCGATTTCAGTGATGGTTTGGTTGGGTGTTAGCTATGAAGGAGTGACTGAGCCATATTTTTGTGAAAAAGGTATCAAAACATCGACACAAGTGTATCAAGATACCATTCTTGAGAAAGTAGTTAAGCCCCTTAACAATATCATGTTCAATAACCAAGAATGGTCCTTCCAGCAAGACGGCGCCGCGTCATGAAGCTCGATCCACCCAATGTTGATTAAAAACGAACGTTCCGGACTTCATCAGAACTGAAGACTGGCCTGATCTAGTCATCTAGCCCTGATCTTAATCCACTGGATTATGATTTATGGTCAGTTTTAGAGAGTAAGGCTTGTTCTTAACGCCATGATAATGTGGAGTCCCTATAACAATCCATACGATTGGCAGTGAAGAATTTTCCCATAGAAAGAGTGCGTGCTGCTATTGATAACTGGTCTCAACGTTTAAAGGACTGTATTGCAGCCAATGGAGACCACTTCTAATAAGCTTTATATATTTTTAATAGTTTTATATTAATGTATTAAACTAACACACTGTAGTAGTAATAAATGTTACGTACAATAAAAAATGTTGTTTTTCTCTGTAACAATATTTATGGCAACACTAAGTATATTTGGCGCTCACGTTATAAGCGTACCGCATCTAGACCAAATTCTGTCCAGAATGATTAATTCGTTTCGAATCCGATTCGGAACTTAGCATTTGAATGAGTTGAAAACGGTGTCTTAAAACGCTTTGAGGTCGTATAAAGATAATTAATTGTGTAGGACTCATTCACTTTATATCTGCCATTTGCGAATATTAACTTTCGGGGCTTTTTCCACTTTATTTTACATTTTGATCTCATGTTCCGTTTTTATCTTGAGTATTTGCTACAACTTGGACTGTTCTCACACTTTATTGCTGTTCACCTCCGTACACGATTGATCGATTTACATATAGATATTGTAATACAATGTAAATTATTTTCCATTTTAATCATTTCTTTTGTTTTAACAAAAGTTTTATTGGGCCTAGTATTAAGTTTTGAAAAGAATCTTGGTAATCACTTTGTTTTTAAATTTTACCTTACTTTATTAAAGTCATTTATGTAGCATTTTAAAATATTATTATCTACGTTTTCAATCATAATTATCATTATCTATATTGTCGTGAGTTACGTTACTTACATTACAGACTCCGGTTTAAACGGACGTTCTCCACTGTGGACCGTTTATCTCGGAGCAGGCTCGTGTACGAACGTCGAGGCTTGTGTTGCGGCCCACATTGCGCTCTCCCACGCGGTGTCGCTCGTTTCGTAAAATGTTCTATTCACTCCATACAGAGCTGATAGGAAGCACAGGGCTTTAGTTTCGGCATTGAGCTTCTCTAACAAGTTAAACGATTCGTGCAGGTTTAGCCGGACTGATGTTGATATTGCGGCCCATGGAGCTCGATTGACTATGGTTGTTAAAATATCTATGACGTCATAATCTTTGTCAATTTCTTGTACTCTGGTAAGCAACATGTTAAATTGACTAGATTATCAGCTATTTAGATACGAGTCATTTTTAATTTATCACACGTCGTACAAAAGTTGTGTCTGATGCGGTGTATACATAAAATTCTTCTGAATTTTTCTGATTGATGTTTTCCGAACAATTTTAATTCATTATACTTACGTTTGTAATTAAGTTATCACGCAATAAGGCTATGATATGTATCCGTGTCAGTACGAGTTAGTTAGGCTAACAGAGGCCCAATGCGTTTTCCTAAAACGACTGCGGCTACTAGTTCGGGTGGTTAAAAAGTTGTCATAAACTTTCTCCGTAGCGTGTTGGCGTCCCTGTCGTACGACATTCTGTTACATCACTCGACTGGTTTGTAAAATATTTTTGTTGTCTTGTTAGTATTATTTTTATCTTGTCTAAAATTTCCTGAAAGAGCAGTTAATCGACTGGAAAAGAAAATTTTGTCTGTACTTTTTATATAATAGACTGCCTTGCGTTGGTCGAGTGATTGCAAACGCAACTGCCGATCGGCAGGTCCTGGGTTCAAATGCAGAGTCGGATACTACTGGGTTTTTCTAATTTAGAATTTCTAGTAGTGACTCGGAGTCTGGGTCTGTGCTCGGTCTCTGGCAATAGGCTCACCACCTATTCCATGGGACGCGAACGTAACTGGTGAAACGTGGGAGTGTACTACACTCCTCTGCCTACCCCTTCGGGGATTATAGGCGTGAATATTCTTTTTTTTGCTTTTTATATAACTGTAATATTTTGTCGTTCCATAACAATGTCAAAATAAAAATATTATCTGTATTATGTAATGTACTTATTATATTATAAAGAGGAAAGATTTTTTGTTTCTTTGTTTGTTTTGAATAGGCTTCGAAACTATTGGACCAATTTGAAAATTCTTCTACCATTAGATTCCTACATTATTCCTGATGAATATAGACTATAGAATATTTTCAAAAACATTAGGTATCCCTATGAAAACTTCCATAATGTAACCCAACATGTGAAGACAATACCAAAAAAAACTTATATTTCGTACGCTGCGGAAATGATGGGCAAAAGAGCAAAGTGATGTAATACAGTGTTACAGAACACATCAATATCTACATAAAAGTCCGCGACAACGTATATCTAACTATTACAGTTATGTCACAATAACTACTTTTTCATTTTAAAATATGGAATAGTAAAACCGGTGTAAACAAGGCCACATTAGCGAAGATAAAACAATGTAACTTTGTATTTAGGCACTTAATAGGGAGTAAAACAATATTAAGTATAATATTCTATCTTTATTACATGGGGATGATATTGTAGATGAAAGTTAGTACGAAAGACCCAACAAATCTGTTTCTGTTTACTATGCGTCCTATTTATTATGGCGGGGCGGCGGCGAAATGCAAATGAAGTATCCTGAAAAATTCAAAATGTTGCCCAAAGCAACTATTCCACGCGACAAAGTCGCGGGCAAAACCTAGTTGTACTAATATAATGTGAGGATTGTTTTTGTAAACCACAGAAAAACAATCTCGCTGGAAGGATCTATATTATATAATGTAATATATTGTTTCTCCACCTCCACAAATAGCACACATGTGCCGTTACTGCTCCTCGCAGTCATTAAATGTCGTGAGAAACAAAATAGACTCGGGAGAAATCACGACGCGGTAGTGATGTTTAATAAATCACACATGACACGCCCCACCTCGCCCTCCCGCTCATCTTCTCCCTCTCAACTTGGTGACTTACCATTGTCTCACTGAGTCGTTCGCCTCATAGTTGATTGTCAGCTAGTAGGAGGTATTCATACTACTTGTATAAGAGCGCCGCGCCGTCAACTCGGTTGAAACTGGCGCTGTTCGATGTCACCGATTGAACACTGACGTATTTACAGACCGTCTGTTTTGTAATATTACTGTTCTTTCCGTACAATGAGTAAATAATAAGCAATGTGTTTGTATAGATGGAAAACATCTCCTGTCTTCCTCCAAGCTATTAGTAAGTAAGGGTTCTTTAAAATAGGTCGGCTCGGAGAGCAGAGCAGATTAAGATCGCATTAAAATAGAACTTTAACAGATTAGAATAAGGTGTATTTATACATTTCCAATGTTTTGTGATAAGAAGCTAAAGTTCTAATTTAAATATGATCACTATGTACTCTGCTTTCCGAGCCAGTATATTTGACAGGACCTTTGGTTATTCCAGTGCATTAAACACGGACAAATCGCTCATTTGACGTCTCATCGTATCGTTAACCGCTCGCATCTCGTCGTGGCCGAAACGATGCCAAGTCACGGATAAAACGCGCAGAAGCGGCCCACTAGAGGTCGATACGGCCTCTTGTTCAGTATTGTCGCCCTGTGGTTGTCTATCATCTGAGGATTGTGTTAAAAGCCTGTTATATATGTAGCGCTTGGCGATTTTAAAATACTATAAAAAACATTCTTTCGGAGGAGGATTAATTGTTTAAACATTTACAGGCTCATCGGGTATTTTAGCTAATTACACTTAAAAGCTACCAAATAGCGTAATGTGCGATTATGTTCTAAAATGAGAATGAGGTCCAAAATTACAGTATAAAAATTAACCCAGTTTCCTTTCGCTGAGGTCAAACGAACGCGTGTACACGTATGGGGTTAAACTGGCATGACTAACTTCATAATGTCGTTCGCACGACAACTTCCTGTCGACACTAAATTGGCCACAGTGAGTGATAATGTATAATTGTGGAAAAAAGTGAAGTGGGATCCCAAAATTGCCATGATATCAAATGTACTGTAGTACTTTATCTATAACATTTTTCATCTTCGAAAACGTGACTTATTAGACCTGTGAGAGTTAGGTGCGTTTTTCGTGTTATCCAGGCTAGTTTTATCTTAATCTAATGGCTCCCTATGACATGAGCTCATGCCAATCGCAGCCAGGTCTCTGCTGCTTAAGGTCTATCCGGGAGTTACGCCGGTACATAATTTACCAACGTATGAAGATACCCGCAAAATACACGAACATATCTTTATTTGTATGTAAATGTAAGCACATATGTACTTTTTTTAGTACACAATTTTCACGAAAACAAATACACAATTGTTACTCGCATAAAAACTTAAGTTAACGTTTGTTTACCCGTAGAGCTCTTAATTATTTCTGTTTATATCACTGAATCAAATTATAAGAAAAGAAAAACAGTGCCATTCAACGACTACCACCTGTATAACAATTATGTGGTTCCCAAATTAGGCTCTGCCCAGTTCGGTATCAGATAGCTGTGTGTAAGTTGTCTTCGATATAATATTACATTGTTTTTGTTATTACAAACAAAGGCTAAGTCACGATTCATAAAACCTAACACCACATCGGCACATTCAAATAGCAGATCGCTGCAATCGTTCTAAGAATCATATCTAATCGCCGATTACTTGTACCGATCGATAACGCGCCTCGCGCTGTCAGTCACTGCGATGAGTGTTAGAATGATACGAAGCTGTTAGAACGAGACGGATATAGAACCTGCGTTCCCAAGTGAGTCATGCGTGATCGCCTGCGCGCGGGCTTTGTCGTGCTCGCTGAGTATGGCGAGCGATTGTAAATTAACAGTTTTGTCGTAAGCGGCATCCGACAAATTCGCATTTCGCCGGATAATAATAATGTCAATCATTTTGAGTTAAGTCGAGAAAAAACAGAATAAACAAATATGTAAAAATTCAAGAGACATACACCTTATAATCTCTGTATTGGTATCTACTGATTGTCATTATGTGAATTATTTTAATAATTTAAAATATGTAATTAATAACTTGCAGTATGACATGTTGTATGTTATCGTCCTAATATTATGCATATTTTATAAAACTGATACGTGTTTTAACGTTTCCTTGAATAAATGGTTCTAGAATGATTATAATTATGCAAATGAGGTATAAGCGATAAAAATGGGTGTGTGTAGTGTGTGTATATGAAAATAATACGTTAATATCTATTTCAGAAACCTATAAAACAATACGATAAAAGATGAAACTTCATACGATTGCGGTTATGCCGTATCGATGCATCTCACCGGCGTGCGCGCCTCGTAATACCGGTTGGGGCGCGACATGAGAGCGTTCGTCGGTGGCCTACACCGTACTTACCTACCTACCTACCTTACCTACCTACCTTACCTACCTACCTTACCTACCTACCTTACCTACCTACCTTACCTACCTACCTTACCTACCTACGTCTACCTACCTACGTCTACCTACCTTACCTGTCTACCTACCTACGTCTACCTACCTACGTCTACCTATCTACGTCTTCTACCTACGTCTACCTACCTACGTCTACCTACGTCTACCTACGTCTACCTACGTCTGCCTACGTCTACCTACGTCTACCTACGTCTACCTACGTCTACTTACGTCTACCTACAGCTACCTACGTCTACCTACGTCTACCTACGTTTACCTACGTTTACCTACGTCTGCCTACGTCTACCTAATTGACACTTAATGACCGTGTGCGAACCGTCTTCCGGGTGACCCACGCTCCTCACAACGCATTATCGCTTCCATTCACCGGCTCTTAACTGTATAATAGTCTATAATATATTATTGAACTATACCAGCATACCCACGTTAATGATACAATACCTTTATCGTTCAGTATTGTCGTATTCTAAATTAGTCCAATGTGAATGACGCTGGGTATGTGTTCTGGCAACCCAGCATCGAATATTTTTATTGTCGTATTTACATGTTGATGAATCAATCCTTATTTGCTGTCAAGTTGATTTCAAAATAATGTTCTTGTTTTTTGTGATCAATATGAAACGATTAGTTCATTTTGCAAAAATATTTAATATACAACGTCTTTTCGACATACTTCTTGTGTCATCGCAAGGTACCTGTAAAGTAGTCCCGATTACTTGTATATTCAAACGGGAGGGTATATCCAATCGTGCAAAAAAGTTGCTTCCTCCCGCGTCTCGACGAATCTCCAGATCCGGTAGGCTGCACTGCCACGACGATAAAGAGCCGACGAACGAGTCGCGTCGAGACCAGCTGCTTTTTTTTAAAACATTTAAAAAAGTAGTGATACAAAACTGGTCTTTTAGTCGCCCGCAAAAAATGCCCACCTCGTTCGTACCGCAAAATGGCCGCTATAAATGGCCCCTCTCAGGTTTGGTAATTGACACACCGTCGGCTATATGCGGAGTAAATCGCTACTCATTACTTATTACTAGTTTTGTTAATTACATAATAGTTACACGAAACACATATCTAAATATCATATACATTGTTCCCATTATTTGTCTCTGTCTGTCTTTCAGTTTTCAAACCAAAATGTCGGAATCGATTAAGTTAACATTTTGCTATGTAGATTTTTGGTAACTGGAAGGGATCAGCCGATTTAAAATACTTTTTTAACGCAAGCTCTAACAGTTTATTCGCAATAAAACAAGGCATGAGCATTAAGTTTTGGCGCGAACCCATTTGCGTTTATCCACTGTTTTTAGTTAATGAGTATTTTGCTGTTTTCAAATAATGTCAGGCGAAACTGATATCTTGCACTTCCTTATAAAGTGATAAAGATTTTTGACTTTAAGATAACAAAGCAGAAAATGTGCAATGCGATTAGACCATCAACAATCTCGAAACATTCCCCATTGGTTACTGTGAAGTTTTTTCCTCTTAGCGTACATTACATAAAATGTTCAATTTGTATCGCTCGTGGCAACTTATTGTTGCTTCTATCTCGAAGTTCACTGAAATGACCTGTTCATTATGTATTCAATGGAAAATGTCCTTGCGAAGTTATTTTACATAATTTGGAAGAGGTGGCAAATTTTGTTTAAAAGTTCGTTTTTAATAGGAATCTATTTATTCTTTTTTTCATTTTAGTTCAGCAAAGGAGGACTTTTATTGATAAACATATCACTATCCGACCTTTGCCGTACCATCTGATCCATTTCCGAGTCATTCCCACATTTGTAACATTGTATTAATAATTTACGAACTGTGAACGATTTTGTCGAATTGTCTGACACTGATGACAGGCAACCAGTAACGTGTTTTTTAGTGTAACGACTATTAATACATAAATTGAATAAGAGCGGAGACAGTTTTTCTGACCTTTTTTCTCTGTCCATACCGTATCCTTATTATATTGTATGTGTGATGCTCATGAGAAGTATATCAATGTATTTATCTGCGATATTGTTGAAACAGGAATATTAAGAATAAGAATAAAACGTACTTTATTGCCCATAAAAATACAAGATAAAATTGTAACCATTACAACATTAAAACCATAAAAAATATATTTGTGGGCAAGAAAAGATGGCTCAGCTTCACATGGCAGAAGACCGACATCCTATGCCAAGTTGTTTTTCAGTCACATTCTTCTCTCTGTGGTCTTAGGCGGGAGTAATACATGAGCTCTCCGTTTTGTCGCTTCAGCCAACTTAAATAAATTAAAAACAAGGTTAGAGAAAAAAAGAACTATATGTCTTAATCTCATCCTTTCACGAGTATGTTCGCGTGTGTGTACACACACACATACACGCACATGCACACGCACGCACGCACGCACGCCCGCATGCACGCATGCACGCACGCACGCATGCACGCATGCACGCACGCACACACGCACACACGCACACACGCACACACGCACGCACGCACGCACGCACGCTCACACACACAC
>DWJK01003306.1:0-13320 GCA_018248815.1 Croniades pieria auraria
GGCTGACATTTCTTTATTGTCAGTATCAGTGTCAGTATAGAATATTAGATATAAATTGTGATGATGAGTAAATACACGTCTAATATTTCTTTATAATTTCACACGACTACGTGGCAAACATCTAAATATTAGAAAGGTTTCATCTGCTACTTTTTTAAATATAGACTTGTAAGCGCGCCAATATTAAATTTCTCTCAAATATGTATTTTTTAACTTATAGGTTAGTTTGGCAAAAGAAAATTCCAACATGACCAAAAGAACTCAACCGAGCTGGTCACCGCTCTTGAAGACAGAGAAGCGGCCTGTGTTAAAGTTGTACAATAGCTTAACTAGGCAGAAGGAAGAATTTGTGTGTTCAAATGGCAACAGAGTGTACTGGTACAGCTGTGGGCCCACCGTATATGACGCATCCCACATGGGCCATGCTAGGTAAGCTACAAATTAAAATGTATATTTGCTTTGCTCTATTGTCTTGTATGTTCTTTCATATGACTGTGCATAATATGTGTGTCACACAATATTTGTTAACATATGTTCCAGATCATATATATCTTTTGATATTTTGAGAAGGATAATGTCTAACTACTTTGGGTACGACATATTGTACGTAATGAATATTACTGATATTGATGACAAAATTATTAAAAGAGCAAGACAGAATTACCTGTATGAAAATTATATGAAAGAAGCAAGAAGCCTGGACAAAGTAATAGATGATGCTACAGCTGTTGTAAATTACTATGAGGAGGTGGTGAAGAACACTGGGGATCCAGATAAGAAGAATGCTATGCAGAAGATGTTAGATAAGTAAGTATGGGTTTCTTCAAGAAAAGCGTAAAGAGAGCTCTCCTTCAAAGCCAGCAAAGTATTGGTCACTCTTTGGGTGTTGCAAGTGTACATAGGCGACGCTGACCACTTACCAGCAGGTGGCCCATCTGCCTAATTGCTAGGCCAAATATTAAGAAAAAATTGAGATTGGAATTTGGAAAATGAGGAGACTCACTAGGCAGTGGAGTATACTGTATTCCATATTGACTCCCACATTGTGTGTTAGGAGCCTTACTATCCTTAACATGAATACAATTATTTACATATACTAGGTTATAGCAATCAAGCATTAGTCACTAAAACTGGTAATTTATGCTTGGCAGTTACATATTTATTTTTCCTGTGCTAATGTTAAATACTTCAAAGCAACACTTACACTGGGTGTTGCCAATGTTATCATTAATGTCACCAATAATAGTATATGATTATTGAGCATGTACCTATATGTTAATTATTATCTATTCTCAAAGTTTTAACACACTTCAGTTGTTTACTTTGGGAAGTTAATAAGTATCTATAAACATATTGGTACTTAATAGACTAGAAAATAAAGATATTTACATATGTTTATTTATAACATTGTATATTTCTATTGCATCACAATTTTATTTCTGTTTTTTCTTCATGATGTTATATGTGTTTAGTGTTGCATCAGCAGTCAAAGAACTTAAAGATGCAATTGAAACAAAAGATGGGGAAAAAATCTTAAAGGCCAAGTGTGACTTGTTGACATCGGCCAAAGACCCCATAGCTGATTGGTTGGACAAACAGTATGGCAACACAGTCACAGACAACAACATTTTTACTGCCCTACCTAGATACTGGGAAAATGAGTTCCATAAAGATATGAAGGCACTTAATGTGAGTACATAGTTTTTACTAAATAACACAAATTTTTTATCACTTTCTAATGAAATAATAATATTTCACATTCAATGATTTATCAGATCATGATGAAAATATGTAATGACACACAGATATGGATGACTTCAAGTGTGTTTATGTAAGTGAAAGCTTATGTTAGTCTAGCATTGACACCATCCAAGATCACTTAACTTAGCTAGTTGTCATTTCGGACTTTATAACAAGCATTTACAGTCTATTTAAACTAAATATCAATTGACTGTTCATATACCTACATAATTGAGGTCATTATCACATGAATACAAACAGTTGCCATAGTCACTTTAATTTTACCAAATTGTATTATCGTTATGCAAATTGATAACTGGTTTCATTGGTAGTTATTTAAACAAAAACAATTTTTTGTGTATTCCCTTATTAATAATAGTCGAAACTTTGTTTTGAGATTCGTCTTCGAGATTCGATTTCGATTTCGCGAATAGGTATACATATAAGAGTATTTGTAATGACAAGCAAGTTGTCAAGCATTTAGTGTTGTTTACAACACAACAATAACAAGACCAGCGTGTGGGCGGAGCATGCTTTCTGGAAAATTGTCGAACATTTCCAAATTCACCTGAAGCTGCTTAAACAGTATTTAAAATGTTGTGAGCACTGCAGTGAAACATTCAGGCAGAGCCACTTGGGCTCGCCACTAAAACCCGGCGAAGCTGTAGAGGCCATTAGGGTCAATAGCCTAGGACATTAAGAAAAAAAAAGCAGTCAGACACAAGAACATTTCTGGAAGCCATTAAGAAAGGTTCAACAAGCAATCAAAGGAAGAGATTTCTGTGAATACCAATGATACTATAGAGTATAAATAAACAGTTTGTGCACTCTGAGATCATCTTTGATTCATCAGCCTATACAGTACATTGCATTTTTCCAGCCGCCAATCTACATAGCTATACATAACAATATTTAGTGTATTTTTCTTACAGGTTTTACCACCAGATGTTCTAACAAGAGTTAGTGAATACATACCACAGATTATAAGTTTTATAGAAAAAATTATAGAAAATGGTTTAGCGTATGAATCAAATGGTTCAGTGTATTTTAATGTGAGTGATTTTGATAGTAAAGAGAAACATCACTATGCCCGTCTTGTTCCTGAGGCATATGGGGACACAAAATCATTACAGGAAGGTGAAGGTAAATTAGACCTTATTGTTATTATTTATAGATTATTGTAATAACATTTATTATTATTTTGAGATTTCTCTTATACGCTTATACAGTTACGTACAATATTAAGGGATGTGACAAGGCACTATTATCTTGTATTATTGTGGTTAGCAATGTTTCATGGTGTCACGTGTCATTCTGAGAGGAATACCAAATTTACAATAGAATGTTAATAATGATGATGAGTGGAGACAATGATGATGAATTTTTAACATGTAGCAAATGGGCAACTAGGACAACCCAACTGATATTAAATGGCTACTTTAAGTCAAAACATGTTAGCCACAAATACTAATGTTACTTGATATAGTCATAACTGATATTATTGCATATAACAAAAACACTAGTCAGTAATAAATTTTTAAGGGGATTTAAGTGACGAAACAGCAGAAAAGCGATCACCAAACGATTTTGCATTATGGAAGCGCAGTAAAGCAGGCGAGCCTTCATGGCCGTCGCCGTGGGGGATGGGCAGACCGGGCTGGCATATTGAATGTTCAGCAATGGCCTCAGATGTGTGCGGATCGAATCTCGACATACACACTGGTGGTGTAGATCTCAAATTTCCGCATCATGATAATGAATTGGCTCAAAGTGAGGTTAGTACTGCTTAAGAATTCAATATTTAGTGTTGTGTAATGCGTAGATTAGTTGAAACTGAAGAGACTAAATATTCAATATGTAAGTGTGTTTCTCGTATCCGTAAACATTGTCAATTGAACCTCTAGCGCTTATTACAGACAGCCAGCTTACAAATCTGTTTAGTTTGTTTTGGTCTCTAATTACGTCACTTTACAAAACCTTAATATATAATGAATTCGAAGCAGATATAGCTCTGATCTTGTTTTAATTTTGGTCTGTCTATTTTTCTTCCTAATTTTCAGAGTATTCTTTATGTGTTGTGGGGATTTTAAAATTTTTCTTTTTTTTAAATTATGCAGTCATTGATATATATACAACAAGACGTCAGTTACTATGTAGTCAGATCAGGTATTTCTATGCAATTCGATGACATGTTCTTGACATTCCATTGACACTTGTTCAAATTTTTGGGTCACTTTTTTGAATAGGATAAGTAGAGCATTAAAAACCTATATGTTTATTATTTAACTATACAAGTAGTTAAAATTGTGTGTATCCAAAAAGTGTTAGTGTCATTTGGTATTGTTAGTACTGAAGAATAAATAAAATCCATACGATTGGCAGTGAAGAATTTTCCCATAGAAAGAGTTGGTGCTGCTATTGATAACTGGCCCCAGCGTTTAAATTATTGCAGCCAATGGAGACCACTTCAAATAAGCTTTATATATTTTTAATGGTTTTATATTAATGTATTAAACTAACACACTGTAATAGTAATAAATGTTACATACAAAAAAAATTTTGTTTTTCTTTGTAACAATATTTATGGCAAGACTAAGTATTTATTTAAATTTTTATAGGCACATTTTGATAAGCCCGGCTGGGTCAACTATTTCCTCCACACTGGTCACCTGACGATCGCCGGTTGCAAGATGTCCAAGTCCTTAAAGAATTTCGTGACGATATCTGATGCTCTTCAACGTCACACAGCTCGACAGTTGAGGCTGGCGTTCCTTCTACACGGCTGGAAAGATACCCTGGACTACTCGGAGAACACGATGGAAATGGCCGTGCAGACTGAGAAACTGTTCAATGTGTGTATAAGGATTTTGATAATCTAGTATCTTAGTCATTTAATATGTTTGTGTACATATCTTGATCGTCGGTTTAAAATATCAATGATTACATTTTAACCCATTGTCTACGTCGCAGCGGTTCTGTTGAAGTGTTGTAAAATAATAATTACATTGTTTTGTCATATCAGTGACTGATTTACAATTAAGAGTTAAAATATATTTTCTTATGTTTTTATTACAAATTAAGCTGTAATTTCAGGAGTTCTTCTTAACAGTAAAAGATGCGTTGCGCTGCGGCTACGATGAAGGGTGCGGTGGAGAGTGGGGGCCCGAGGAACAGCAACTCGCTGCTAAACTCTCATCGGTTAAGGAACAAGTGCACATAGCGCTTTGCGGTGGGTTTTTTTTATGTAAAATAAGACACAATAATTGTGTGGAATAACTACAATAAATCTACTTTCGTCTATGTCTTGCATTATTACCGTGTATTGTAAATAAAGTCAACGCTTTATGAACAGAAGTACGAGATATTGTTAATATTACAATCGGTAGCAATATAGTCGGTATGTTCCAGTATTCTGATTGGTGTTTATGGACAACTCGGTTGTGATCTTAATTATTTTTGTTGTGTATAAATATAATAAATATACCTACTTTAAATTCATACATTGTTTGGGTTGTTGTCACACTGCAAGTGCTATGTTTACCAAGGGAACTATTCTTTTTATAACGCTTACTTAATTCTATGACACATGATTTTTAATTTATGCACTTAATTTCTAATTTACGGCTGTAAAGATTTTGGTAAAATGCTAAACCACAATGACTCGAAATATCTTTTTAAAGTACATTGTACAGTGAGTATGCAGTTGGTTTCAAAAGGCCCGAAACTGTGCGAAGTGGTCCCGATTTGTGAAGGTCTATGTTTAGCAGTGAACTTGATTGATGGATGGAGCTAGTTTGAGTATTTTTTATTATACAGCATAGGTAACTGACAGTGCCTTTCTGTGCAGATAACATTGACACCCGCAGCGCGCTGGATGCGCTGCGCGAACTGGCGGGCGCGGCACACGTATACCTGCGGCGAACGCCGCCGCGCGCCGCGCCGCTGCTGGCCGCCAGCGCTCGTTACGTCACCGATATGTTGCATGTCTTCGGGGCCGTCGACGGCCCGCGCGGCCTCATCGGCTTCCCCGTCGGGCATGGTAACGACCTTTGTGTGAGTACTTCGAAAGAACTCCTATCTTTATATTGATGTTGAAAAGTTTTGTGTGCTGTTCTACCAATACTTAATCGGGAGAATTTTACCTTGAATTCCGCTTTCAGTTTCGTATAATTCCCATTTTTTCAAATGTTAATGGATATGCATAGATACATGTATTATATTTAACGGTCTAATCTAATTAAATTACACATAAGGACTTGAATATCGAACATAAAATAATATACAAAAATCTGTATTGGTTGGACGCAGTTAGAAGCGGTGGTGATGCCGTACCTGGAGGCGCTGGGCACGTTCCGCGCGCAGGTGCGCGAGGCGGCGCGCGCGGGCGGCGCGGCGGCGGGCGCCGTGCTGGCGCTGTGCGACGCGCTGCGCGACTCTGTGCTGCCCGAGCTCGGCGTGCGCCTCGAGGACAAGCCCGGTGCGTGCACACACACGATGCGCAAACTTGCACACTTACATTTCAAGTCGACGATGACCGAGTGATAGTCTCGTATTCAAAAGACATTTTAAAGGAATGTACCTGTTGAATTTATTTCTCCCTGGAAGTATCCACGCTCTTATTGTTCCTATCTGATAATAATAGTAGATAAAACATAATTTCCAAATATTTTAGTATTGCCTCATTGGTCGAGTGGTTGCAAGCGTGACTGCCGATCGGGAGGTCCTGGATTCAAATCCCGGGTCGGGTACTATGGAACTTTTCTAATTTAGAATTTATTGTAGTGACTCGGTGTTTCCGATTGTGCCCGGTATATGGCGTTAGGCTCACCGCCTATTCCATGGAACGTAAATGTAACCGGGGAGACGTGTGAGTGTACTATACTCCTCTGCGCACCCCTTCGGGGATTATAGGCGCTATGTTACGTTATTTTAGTATTTTAGTCGACAGGTTCAATCTTTCATTTGAGTTTAACTGCTGGAAAGATTCTAATACTTTATACTTTGTTAGATACACACATACATAAACACAAATATAATTCTTTTTTGTTTTTGCATTGTATAAATTAACAATTCATGTTTTATTTCAGATCGCACAGTGGTCAAGCTCGTTACCAAAGAAGAATTGATGAAAGAAAGGGAAGAAAAGAAGCGACTGGAGGCAGAAAAATTAAAAAAGAAACAAGAGTTACTAGAAGCTCAGAAAGCTAAAGAAGAGCTGAAGAAAATACCGCCATCCGAAATGTTCAAGAAAGAGACGGATAAATACTCCAAGTTTGATGATAAGGTAGGTTTTTATATGTCATTTTATCACGTCACATATTTATTTATAATGAAATTATGTATAAATATGTATTATAATATTATTATATATATTTATAATGAAATTTATTTCTTGATACCTTCGGACGTCTTTTTGTTTGATGTTCATATCAACTCAATAGAACGTGCGTGTTTTTTCATGCTTCACGACTGGAAGACAAACTGTTGGAAGAACAACGAGACTTTATTTTGTCCAATCATATCTGTATTGATTGCAACACTTCACGTCCTATCATTGGGCGCCGATATATGTATTTCCTTACTATTTAGTTTCTTTTAAACGTTTTTATTTATAGATTTAAAATGTTTTGTATGTCCAGGGCTTACCCACACACGATCACGAAGGCAAGGAGCTAAGTAAAGGTCTCGTTAAGAAATTGCAAAAATTACAACAAGCGCAAGAGAAGAAATACAATGAATATTTAGCAACAATTAACACCTGCTGATCCAAAAGCTTACCGCGAGTGGGATATACATTTAGTATGTTTTTACAAAAACGCGACTGAAACTGGTTTATAGACATTCGTACATAACGTAAAAATAAATATATATAATGTCACCATATGCATCTGTAATATATGGCGCCATTTTTCTGTATATACTGTTTTAGTATTGTAAAAATTTTCTGTGCAACACATGGCGAGTATTGTTCTGGATATTTACTGAACAATTTCTACTGAACTCTCTCAATATCACAGGAGACCCATGTTCCAACAGTGGAGTTGTAAATTGGTCGATTTTTTTTTATTTTTTTTTGTATTAAATAGCTAATAAAGTATAAGTTCAGTTTGGTGATAAAATTCATGAAATAATATATTAGCTTAATCTGGTAATAAAATCGATTAGTAAATTTGTAAGGAAAAATTACATTTTCTTTGCAGTACTGTCTTGCCGTTGCTATTGGCTGTAGAATTATGTTTATAAAATTGATTGATTGGTCTCAAATAGGAAGAAATCTTAACAATTATGTATACGATGTCGCCGAGTACAGGAATAATCGTGCTCGTTAGTCATTTCAAACGTTTTTTAACACGAGTGCTTCACAGCACTATACCGCACAGCACAGCACTATACAGATAATTTTATATGATAGTTATTAAAATTAAAGGCACTATTACAATTTATAATTAGTAGGTGTAATACAATCCGCATGTGTTCTCTGACGAATGGTCAGTGAAGCAACGAATAAAAGTAAAATTATTGAAAAAATTCTGTACCAAACACAGGTATAACAACACACAACAACAAACACATTGTAAAATGAACTTACTCTGTTAATGGTACGATGTGAAGGAAAAAGCGAGTTCGTTAGCATAAATGTGTGTGTTATTTGAATTGATGTGAAATAAAATTACATTGTCAGTTCATGAAACTATAAACAAGAAAGTGTTAAAATGAAAATAGCAAATTTTTTGTCTTTTTCCTACCTTTATTTTTTCGTGCAACTCTGTTAAAATCTGTATCGTGCGTATTTTTCATTCCAATCCATATTTACATAATATTTTTAGGAAAATATTGATTTAATAAATTATAGATATTTTAATAACGTCGAAAGTAACAAAGTCGATATATCATTTAAATCATTTATTAAACAATTGTTACGTTTAAAAATACGCAACGGAATTGTAGAAAGAGATAGCAGAGCACGAATGTGACGTTGAAGTTAAATAGTGACATATTGCATTTAAATTTTACACTAATAATTGACATTCGCAAAAGAATTCCACCTTTATACTTGTCAAGAAGACAATTCGAAGTATTTTTTTTTAAAGGTATTTTTTTATATTTTGTACTTAGGCATGTGTTTACGAATTTGGTTGGTTTAAAATTGTCAGTATTAAGATTATAATAAAGATGGCGTTGAATCTGATTTGTGTTTTATTTCTATATCATATGTTTCATAGTATATGCGTTGCGTTGGTATTTACGTAAAGCATTTAAAGACAACTAAAAGTGGGCACAGGAGTGATGGCGATCATTAGGGGAGACCTATGTCCAGCAGTGGACTGAGATAGGCTAATGATGATGATGAAAGTGGGCAATACACAAGTAGGTACGTGACATTCAAATGTGATTTTCGTTAGACGTCCACAACAAGAACTTTTGTTAGGCACGAATTTTTATTACGCATTTCACAACGATTAGACTTAACTGATGATAGTGGGTAAAGCATTATATGCACTTGTACCTTATTTTAGCCTAAAAGTATTTATCGTTACGTAAGATTACCCTATAAATCTTTTGTCGTTATTTAATTTTACCTTAAAAATCTCTTCGCGGCAGCTCCTAATCGTCACCATCTGGAATTATTCAGCGCATCGCAGGCGCAACAAACAGTTCCTAAATTGTTTCAAACCACGACTCGGCTACTAAACGCGTTTCTGTAGTAACAGTAATGTAGATATAGGTAAAATAATGTGGAAATTCTGTCAAATGAGAATAAATAGCTGCAAGCATCACCATCATCTACCCTTTTATAGTAACACGCGTCGCCTCTCAAACTAAGGCCATAGCCTTTTACGCTGGCCAATTCCCGTTTGTCAGATTACCTACCCTTAAAAAACCTATGAATTTTTAAGGGTTGAAGGTGTGTTTTACTAGTGCATCATTCAAATAAAATAAAAATAATAAAAGTACGGAGGCATTTGTATGGTTGAAGTTATGTTAAACACAGTAAGAAAATGAGTATAAATTTGACAACCATATTAATAGATCGGTAAATGTCTACATAATAATCTTTATCTCTTTTGATTATGATAGCCCAATGACAACAAATTGCGTGCGGAGGGTTGCGTAATTTACGCGATTATCTGCATTTAACTAAACATTAAAAATAAATTACCTCGACATCCACGATGACAAAAGGGGCGCATAACGCTTCAATGAGATTCGTACAAAAGTAGTGGCCGCGTGCGCAACGACGAAAATACGTGTAAAAAACGAAACAGAAGTTTAAAAAAAGGTAAAAAATGAGGTAAACAATCTGGGTGTGTTTTTTTGAATGAAGCGGCCGACAATAGTATTTTGGGGTGGCACAAGTACCGCACGCGAGTCGCGAGTGCTGCTGCCATCTGCAGCGCGCGCACGGCACTCTTACTCATTAGTCTCATTATTAAGCGTTTGTTAAAACACATATGTTAATTATTAAACTGATTTATATTACTGTGAATATTATTTGGTTTATTGTTAAGAGGATTTCTATGAATATAAACCAGATAGCTACGTAATATTCACAGGGAATGTATTTACCATATACACATTTGTACAAAGAATAATATAAACTCAATTCCGTGTGAAACGGAATGGAGTTCGGTATAAAACTGAAAATCGATGGCAAAAAAGCAAAATGTGCAACGATGTCGTTAATATTTGCGTGGTCTCTTTTATTTAAATAGATTTTATGCTTGATCACAATCTTTTCAATCGCGGTCAGATTCAAGCAACAATAGGTAACGGTAGCTTGGGGTGAGCAGGGGTGAAATTGCAAAACGCCAAGACGGTTAGTGGTTGACCGCCCGGAGAGATGTCAATCATTTGAATATCTAAATCGTTCGTTTCCCGTATACCGTTCAGATTGTACGATAATATAAGAATACAATTTCATTATGTAGGAGCAGCGAACTGAAATTTGCTTAGAAAAACGATGTTTTTTGAAATATTTCTTATTGACATTTCAGAAAGTTACTGCAAGATTTGCTCATGCGGAATATAACGTAACGGTTTTACCATTGAATTAAATCCCAGAACTGTGCGTTATCAGTATTTTCGTAGATATGTCATCTTGAAATTTTTGTATAAAAAAATATTGTCATTCATTGGTTGCTTAAAATTTTTTATATATGCATAAAGTTTACATTAATAAAATATAAATGAAAGGTACAAATAAATATAGCCTAAACATAAATAATAAATTGCAATGATTTTCAAAAGTCAAGAACATTGCTATCAAATACCAAAAGAATATTAATGAAAACGAAATTAGTGTGAGATACATTGTATGGGAGTCCTTACTACATATGTAAATTTAGTCACTCACACATGCTTGCTCTTGTGTATGCATGTTCAGGTTTAATAATTATTACATTCATTAATTCGTGCAAATTATATAGTGCATGTGTGTGTACCTATTTCAGTTGTTGGCCTTTGAAGGTTGTGATAGAAAATGATATTAATACGCAGTATTACAGAGAAAGGATAGTTTATAGTTAAAATAAAGAAATTAATTAATTAATTAACTCTTTTCAACAATTACAAAAACACAATCTGAATTGTGAGTTCATCTCACATGTTAAGCAATTGGCCAATCAGTTGTTGGACGGATTAAATTTAAATGGTAACTGTTGAAAGAGATGCGTTGTATTTACTATGATAGTAATCGCGACAAATAGTGCGCGGAGTACTGCCAAGGTAGTGTCATGTCCAGCAGAATGAAGACGGTAAAATTTGCCGTGTTCACCATTTTATCAACCATCGCCAGTTTTGAGTAAATCGTCTGCAGAAGGTCATAAATAAAATAAACTATTCCAACATTATTCTTTTAACATTGCGCCAGGTCTGTTACGGGTAGACAGAGAACACCGGGTACTCAATATTTATCCTTGCAGACCTAACGGGTTTTTTTATAATCATTACTATTTTCATACACATTTGAACATTAACATTTATATATTCGTTTGAACATCGAGATGAATTGTTATTTAACTCATTAATTGCGCTAATAATATATCATCTAAGTAGGCAGGAAGCCGAATCTTGTTTATTAGTAATAGATGTTACTGGCCGCCATAGACTGGAAGCTTTCGTAATGTTCAATTAGTAAATGCCCTTTTGAGGTAATTTAACGTTATGTTAAGTGTAATTAACTATGAACGTATTGTTCGAGAACTACGCAATCGAACAGCTCAGCGTTTTGATTTCATTACTCTTTTTCATATTTATCACTAGCACTACAGTAACCACTGTCGTATTTGCGTTTCTCTTCATAAATACCATTTTCAGCCCTTACCATATACTTTACCATTATGTACCCTTAGCATGTATTACACCATAATACCATTTACGAGTTCCTGTCAGTGTAATGGTGTACCATAACAGTGTTTTTACATTAATACCAAAATAGTCACGAACTCTTAAATCTTCTATTTCTACTAATCAACCACTTTTCAAAAATGGGGTGGACCGATAACAAACCACCCCCATTTAGATGTATATTTGGTTGTTTTAAACTAAAATTGCTTTCTCTAAGTACGAATAGAATTTCTAAACGAATAAATTACAAAAAATTTAAGCCAAAGTAAAAATTTTTTTTTTTCGTGAAATTATTCCGAGTGAAAGTCAGGGTGTGTCCCTCGCGGACGGGGTTGGAAATATGGCTTGTTTTTCATTGCAACCCCACTCAGCTATTGCTGAAAAAGAAACCAATTTGGCACGCTCATTAATTATTCGAATCTCATTAAACAGCGGCAAGTTTTTATTGCGGGGTACGTAGGCTTAATTTAAAACCGTTGGAAGGCTAATTTTATTCAAAACGCAGTAAAACGTCATTTTTTTTTGGAAAAGTTTCTGTCTTTGTTATACATTTAAATTAATGCACTGTTATATATTTGTCCAGAAGGTATCTGTGACTGGTAATAGAGATTTTGAGTTTAGTTAGATTGATAACCCGGATGTACTGAATTCCTAACTATGTGGAGATACTAGCTCACGAGTAGCAACTGCGATTAGCCAAACAATTGGTGTTGTACATTAGATAAAATAAAAAAAAACCGTAACATTACGCCTGTAATTCCCGGAAGGGTAGACAGAGGAGTGTATTACACTTCCACGTTTCACCAGTTACGTTTACGTCCCATGGAATAGGTGGCGAGCCTTTTGCCATACACCGGGCACAGAACCAGACTCCATAATATATTATAATTAAGAAATATCATTATGTTTCAATACATCTGTGCGTTTAAGGAAATAACGTACCTAATGAAATTCTAGTTATTACCAAATCTTACCTATTTGAAATATTAATTGAACAAGTTAAATTAAACTTAGTACAGGGTAACTTCTACCCTTAAGTCTAATAAATTCTATAAAAAGTTGATTTAAATTCAATTGATTTTATTTGCGAACATAAGTAGTTTAGATGTTTACTACAAAATTATAAAATGCGTCCACCACACTCTACGCTTTTGGGTATAAAAATAATAATAATAATAATCGACCCATTTGTCCACTCCACTGTTGGAATATGGGACTCCTCTCATATTGAAA
>DWJK01003307.1:0-13318 GCA_018248815.1 Croniades pieria auraria
AGAGCAATACTGCACAACGAACAATATTTAAAATTAATCAGGCTCTAAGATGTAAACATGTAATATTCTAAATTATCTTTAAAAGTAATGTATCTTCTTGAACAAAATGTGATATTTGTAATCACATTCTATTACTTCGCTAACATATGATATCACCGTCAATAACCTTGTGATCACTGTGAATCATACCAACACAAAATTACATCAGCTACTAGAGTTGTGTTTATGTATAAAAACAAATGCATTAAAGGATTAATTGTTTACTATTATAATGATAAAGGAGTGAAACAGGGATTTTATATCTTCAAAACTGTTTTACAACATATTATATGATATGTTTAAACTACTTAAATGGAAAGGTATGATCTTTGTAATAAACAAACAAATCAGATAGAGTAAACAGACTCAGACAATATCTCACAAATAAGATTTACAAATTGTATAGTATTCTAGGCTGAGTCGCCGGCCGAGCTGCAACTGATACTAGATTGTCTAACATAAACCTTGTGACAGATTGTTATTTATGTGTATTCAGACAAAACCAAAGTTATGCCTGATGATTAACATAATCAGAGACCTGTTGTTGTCAACAGGCATCTCTAAGTTGAATCACAGTATGTTTTCTTCAGATAGACATTGCAATCAAGTAAAAATAATTCTGTAAGGAAATTAAGAGGCAAGGAAGCTAATGGATGTCTTTGTATCCTTATATGGATGTAGTTTCTATTTGTTTACATGTAATGTGTAATGGACAAATAGAGAAGAAATTGTTCACTATGTTGTATTGTTTGGCTATCCAAGATAGAAACTATCTTCTATTTTAAAATAACAGGCTATTATATATTGATGTCTACAATAATGTTCTAAATAATTGGATGAATGTATTACATTTAGAATATGTTTGTTTCAGGTAATGAAATTGGTAAAAGGCATGAATTTCAGTGCAGTCGTTTTTGACACTGCACCCACAGGACATACACTACGGCTCCTGTCCTTCCCACAAGTTGTTGAGAAGGGACTCGGGAAGCTGATGCGTTTGAAGTCAAAGGTAAACAACTGTTTCTAAGATTTCAGCATAACTTCACATCAGTAATCCCGGAAGGGGTAAGCAGAGGAGTGTAGTACACTCCCACATTTCACCACTTATGTTTTTGTGCCACAATGTAATAGGTGGTGAGCCTATTGCCATTAACTGGGTACAGATGTAAACTGCAAGTCACTACTAGAAAATCTTATGAAAAATCCAATCGTACCCAAAAAGGAATTCGACCCCAGGATCTCTCGATCAGCAGTTGCGCTTTGCAACCACTTGACCAATAAGGAAGTCGATACTCACAAACATAATAATTCATAAATATATGTATGTTAGTAATAAGATAAAATATGATAAACAAGTATTTTGTGTTAGGCCTTATAAAGCGAGGCAGTAGATGAACAAACCTAACTGATCCAAGGGACACAGTGAATTCCAGACTTTTTGTAAGACAGGAAATCGCTCAAAGATCATTTTTCATTTCCACTATGTCGTCAAATTACTTGTTAAATAATCATCACTTGATTAGTATATAACACATATTATATTCTTACATACAATGTAAAAGAAACATGTCGCTTGTTCATAACGATAAATATATTTGAAACTCAATGCTCTCTACCTACTATTTCAATGAGGTTAAAGTTGTCACAGCTTCATGTCAAAAATCCAGCAGCATGCATAAATATCAGCACATGTGTGAGACTAGAAGTTACCTGAATTTAAACATAAACTAATCTTAATAAATATATCACTTGTCATTAAAGATGGATTTAGAAATAATGAACGAATGAGAACGACAACCCAGATCTGTTATATACTCCATAAGAGACCTGGTATGATGTTACATAAATTTTTGCTTAATGCATAATAGATATTTGTTTTAACATAACATGCAGCTTTCATTGTCTTGTGGACAATGATATAATATCACACCGTTTATGTTCATAAATATGATAATAACATCCTTTAATATCTATTTTTATAGGTGGCACCATTCATCAACCAAGTAGCTGGTCTATTCGGGCTTGCAGAATTCAATTCGGATATATTCAGTAACAAGATGGACGAAATGTTGTCTGTGATAAGGCAGGTTAATATACAGTTCAAGGATCCAAATCAAACTACTTTTGTATGTGTGTGTATTGCGGAGTTTCTGTCTCTGTACGAGACGGAGCGGCTCGTCCAGGAGCTCACCCGCTGCGGGATAGACACACACAACATTATCGTTAATCAGCTACTCATGCGTACGTCGGCACCGTGCGAGCTTTGCGCGGCCAGGCACAAGGTCCAAGAGAAATATCTCGAACAAATTGCAGATTTGTACGAAGACTTCCACGTAACCAAGCTGCCTCTACTAGACAAGGAAGTTCGAGGCGCGGCTGCTGTCAACTCGTTCTCAGAATATTTGTTGAATCCCTATAAGCCGCCAGCCTCAGACTCCTAGAACCAGCTGCAAAGTTTTTGTTTCATCATTAATTAAAATTTACGAATGGTTAAACAAATATTATAAATCTATTCCATGTTAAGAGTTATTCCTTCAACATTATCAGAACACTTTTAATTGTATCATACAAAGGGTAGGGTGCTGAACCACATAGTTACTGGCTTAAACCGCAGACTATGGTTTTCGATATTGTAATAAAGTATTTATTAGAAATTTTCTATGTCAATATGCTTTTCATGATAGAAAATAAAAGTTCAATTGTATAATATTCAAGATTATAAAATTTATTGATCATACAAATTATTTTATTTACTAGTGTACATTGAATATAGCAAAAAACTGAATATTATTTATACATGTAAAACTGTGCTGACAGCACTGGTATTTGGTTATCCTGAGGTTAATTTGTATAAAGGACCCGGCACACAGGGCACAAGCAACAACCACTACTGACCCGGGGCACTTATGGAGCTCTCTTCCACACAATATTTTAATAGACTGTTTACATGTACAATTAGTATATGCTCAGTGGCTACTGTTTAGTGCCCGAGGGAAATGTACATAACAAAAATCTTATACTAGTATTCTAACAACAAATTGTATCAAATAGTTTATATTACTTTTTAAAAAACATTGTTAATACTATTACATTGATATGCTTTATGTAATAATAATAGCAATACCAGTTTAAGCATAAAACAGCAGCTTTCAATATTACCCGCAAATCTATCCAGAAAAACCGTGCTTTAAAACAAGCAAAACGAAAACGCACTAAGTTTTTAAGTATCATATCATATACATAAGATGGTTATAATTTTACATAGCTACTAGTAATTTTAAAAAGTTATTTACAGATACAATAAACTTGTGTGTAACTGAACGAAACCTATATTTATTATACAACCGTTTGACAGTTTGGCAGTGTCTATCAAAATAATAATTATTCGAATGTCTTTTCCATTAGTAAATGTATCCTTTTGTTTTGCATTAAAGATTAATACGACATCTTTGAATGGAATAACGAAGTAGAATATACAAGTCACATCAGATTGTCGCAGTTTAACTTTTATTACGTTTGGTTAATATTACTACGGTTTAAATTAATCAACAATGATTTATTTGGTGTCGGATTTGAGATGCCAAAAGGCAAAGCTGTTTCACTTGCAAGATAAGTTAATGATTTTAGACACAATCCATTATAATCTACAGAAGTTAACTGGGCACCTCGCTATAATGACGCGTCAATAATTCGATTGACGCGTCGAAGGCGAAAGCATGAGGCAGTGGTAGGTGGAGTCAGATGGCAAGAGAAGCGTATTACTAGCGAGTTTTCAGTTGTTTTCTGCGTGTTATGCACTACATCACAAAAAGTTAACGTAGTGAAGAAGTGATTGAGATAGTTTAGACTCTGCACATTGCTAGATATAAAAGTCCCTTAATAAAGGGTTTTTGCTTACAATCCCCATGCGGAGCATGAGTGTCGTGATTGTCGGGAATCTTTCAGCATAAATACATATATCTTCGGAATAAAATAGTTAACTTATGTTAAAGTAAAATCTTATTCTATCGATAAATATCTAAAAAAAACTTAAATCACACAATTTCATTTATGTTCAATTCAAACGGCAAAACTATATGTCCCAAGAAATTATGTAGGGTTTATAACATGTATATTACATTAGCAATTGTGTTTACGCTCGTATAACGCAACGCGACTTCAACTACTTGAACTGGCTTAAAATGCTTCGCTCACGTTATAAAAAATATTTTAATAAATCATAACAATTCTTAAATAAAAACAGTAACCCGTATGTCAGTTATAAATTACCTATTTAATACCAATGTATAATACATTTAATATGAATTGAAACTCGCAACAAACATTCCAAAAAAACCATTACAAAAACGTTCACGCTTAGCTAATCAGTATAAAATTACAAATGTGAGCAGAGTTCTACTTAGCAAATTTTCTTTCTAACTTTCTTACCTATTTAATTAATTAATTACAAAATATGCTTTTCATGCTTTGAAATCAAACACAGGAATTAAAAATATACATCATATAAATATAATTTACAAAAAATAACGGTATACAAAAGTTAAGTTGTTCCAAAATGTCCTACCGAACTTGCACGTGAAACATCGAATTCATATTCAATTGTATAATCACTAATTACAAAACGCTTTTACGAAGAATTTACAATGATATACTGATTCCTTAGACATAGCATCAATGAAGTGACATCGGAACGATTAAGTAAATATGTTTCCTAAGCTGTCGACTATGTTACGGCGGACTTTTGCCGCTAAACGTGTGGTGCATTTAAGCATTCGTTAGCATTCCTTAGCATCACATTCGACGCGTACTTCTTTTAGGTAACGTGATGAATGGTGGGCGGATTCTTATTCTAATATCTTCGGAGGCTGGAGTTTCGACAAGCCGTACGACTGAACGTATGAAGGAGAACATGAACACGGCAGGTTCAGTTCTTGTAGCGCTTGTGTCAGGTGGCGCGCTGCAGCGCGGGCAGGTGCCAGGCGGCCAGCGCGGCGCCCAGCACCATGCCCGCCAGCGCCGCGCTGCACGCGCCCGCCTCGAACATTAACTTCGGCGTGAACACGCCCCAGATCATGAGGTGCCTGCAGTGGATCGTCGCCGACAGCGCGCACGCGAACACCTGGAAAAGAATCGGTCACATAAAGTAACATCCGGAATTGAATCAGCTGAAGAAAGGTTTTGCCTCCAGCAGCAGCACACACGTGTAAAGTATAAAATTAGTTTTAATGTAAGGTTGTCCCGGAGTTCTATAACATGGGACCTCTTCCAAAATGGCGCAAGGGAGCTCTCCTTTAAAGTCGACCACGCCATTGGCCACTTTCGAATGTTGCAGATTTTTATAGGTTACCCTGAAGATCACCATTTAAATGAGGGTGGCCGGTCGACCCGGTTGCCGGGCTAATTAATTATACAAAAAGTCAATAGTTGAATATAAAATTTGCGACGCTAAGAAATTTCCGTATTAGAACTTCAAGTATGGCGAATTACATCACATCGACTTTGCCAATCGGTATTTAGTATACAGTGTAGAATATTACCCTAATAGCAAAGCAGAGCCCGAACTTGAGACAGAGGGTGAATAGGGCACAGAGTTGTGTGCGCGGACTAAGCGATGCACTGCCGTGTCCCCACAGCGCCAGCAGCGGTACCGTCGCGCCAAATAGAAACGGCATACCTATAACACATTCGTTTTTAATATTGAACATTAAATAATATACTGTATCTATTGCCTGGCCCTTTGATCCAATGGTTAGTAAGCCTGACCACTGAACTAGGGTTTGTACATTCAATACAGGTTGTGGTCATGTTTCCAGATTCATTTAATTTACTAATAGAAGTATTATAGTATCAAGATTATTTTATTTAATAATACTTTTTAGTACTAGAAATATTGTACGCATATCTCAGGCAGAACTTTAGTGATTCTAAAACTATTTTGTTATTAGCATGTAATGTACTCTGTCCACAATAAAAATATTCTGATTTCGACTTGGTACGAGAAGTTTATAATAGACGAATTAAATCACCGTGCAACTACAATATCTGATTGTGTGTGTGTATTTCTCTCTCTCTCTATTTTGTAATATTACCACGCCTATATTAGCTTGGCCTGTATGTATCTATGTACGAGTATCTGGCTATGTACCGGAACCTTTAAGTCGATTTTTTCGTGATACAAGTCAATTAAAACGTATAAATGTACGGTTTAGTTGACCTGTATCGCAAGTACCATAAAATATTATTATTCCCGTTGAAGACAAAGTAAATAAAGGATTTATTAGCACTGTTTGCGGATAACTTTGCGCTGATAAACCTACTTTGCCTTTGGTGTTTTTTAAAGCCAACTATTAAAAGAGGACCTTAGTCAGCCTCATATAAATTGGACAAATGAATGCAGCTGAATGTTGATGTAGTCTTTATGTTAGTGCTAAATACTTAAAATGGTAAGCCTTTCTGAGGGTAACATAAAGAAAATAGAAAACGCGTGTATGTCTGTGTACATATGAGTGAATTACACATATATACCACTGTAGATGGCACGCCTAACTTACCGAACAAATGCAACCATAGCAGGATAGCAGAAACTACAGGTCCAAAGCTGAGGTAGTTGGGGTCTCCAGCGTGGAATACCGGAAACCATCTTATGTGGCCCAAAGTGGCGTGGTGGCCAGTTCCATAGAATAAGTAGGACGCCAACAGGGCCCACACACACGCTACACTAGAACTGCACCTTGTAGATAATGCTGAAATCAAGATAAGTAATACAAATTAATCGCAACCCGAATGTTGTCCAATTTACGCACACTTGCAAGTTTTTAGATAGATTTGAAAATATAGTTGATAAAAGCGTATTAAAAGTTTCAATACACAATATTATATTCATATACTTACAGAATTTCGGAGCTCCTTCAGTCTTCAGTTGCGTGACTATGTTCAGTGCTAAGTATCCCAGTAAAAGGGCTAACGCTGCAGAAGGCGCATAAGACGCTCCCAGTACGAGGGCATTTGCCAAGTATATAAGGATACCGCAGACAATCACCGGCAATGCTGCTCCACGGCTCTCTTTGCGCCAGAGAAGAACAAACATAACAGCTATCGCCAGCCACGCACCTCTAGCTAACAGCCGAGACCGGCTGGGCGAGCCGAGAGAGCCCCAGCCCACCGCCCAATGAGCGCACGCAAAAATACCTCCTAAAACGATCCCGTAGCCTCGCCAACCTATGTACCGCCTGGTCACTGCGATAACTGTGGACGTGGAGCCTAAAGCGAGAATCAAGGCCACACGCGATGTCTGCCCAGTTGGCATATTCCCCCCTGAAGTCCAACAATCTCCTTGCTCTTCCCTACAACCACGATAAGGTCTCGTCATTGCTAGCACAACCCCACACGCCGCCCAGACCAACATCGCCCTTATCGTCCCTATATTCCAAGCCATCAGGCCTAAAACGGAGAGAGTGAGAAACGATAAGCCGGCCCCTTCTTCTATTATATAGCTATTTGAGACCAGTACCGCTGCAGAGGCGACTAACGCGGCACGAGCGAATCTCTCGTAGAAGTGAGATCTCCCTTCGTACCAACAAGTACTAATTCCATCCCAATTCATAATAACGAGCAGACATGTGAGAGCACCGGAAACTAAACCAGTGCTGAATATAATATTATATTCCACGTCCTCCAGAGAATTGAAATAATATGCACTATAACAGCAAATCACGGATATACTCATGCCGCGCAGTCCGCTAGAGACGAATGTGCTAGCAAATATTAGAGGAATTCTATCTACTGATATGCCCTCAGATATCAGCCAGTTGAAAAATATTACCATAAGTAGTAACATCAGGGCCCTCATCATTGACAATGAATCAAATTCAACCCACACTTCTCTGAACACACCACGGATATTGTCTATGAGTGCCCTGCAACAAACAATTACAAACAGTAACTAGCAATGTACTTTCCTATGTCAAAGTATGTTACTGCAATTATTGTATGAGTTTTAACAAATTCTGCACTTAGTTCAATTTGCGATTTTTATATAAGATATTCTTCTTAGTCAAATTCACTCTTGACTGAGTGGTAATATAATAAGATGCTATATGGAAAAAACATACAGCATAGTTACCTAACATCTTTAACATAAGCCTTGAGTTCAGCATCAGTTTTTATGTGAGCGGCTTTGTCCAGCTGCTCCCTTGTATCGTTAATTAACTGAGCCAACTTTTCTGAAGACACCTGCTGAGACTCTTCTCCATATCTGATCATATATTGTGTTACCTATAATAGTGATTTTATAGTAATAATTGTTTAATCTAATTAATGAAATGTAATGCACTACACCTTATTGCCTATATACAAACATAAAAATAGATGTTGACTTATTGACCTCATAGTATGACACTTGATGGACGAATTTAGATAGCTCAACATAAAAATTATACACTCAATCAGTGTAAAGGAGTTAAACCTGTTTTAATTTGTTGGTCAGGTGTAACAATGTCTGCGTCATCGTCATTGTAGGTAGCACAGGAAGTAGAAGATTGCCTAGAGATGGCGCTGGCGGCGGCCGACCAAGAGCCGCGCTCATCGTCGGCGCGAGGTCAGTTTGTTGGATTTCCCTGCCAGGTATGGCATCTGTCTCGTCGCCAGCCAACCCCAACCCGCGATATGCAAACATTGCAGCAGTACGTTCAGCTTTACTCTCCCCACCATGGTCTCCTATCAACCAAAAAGATCAGTTCACCTAAAAGTTTACTGTCAAGCTAATGCACTATCTATATAATAGCCCACCAGTCATGCTAATGTGGTCAGACACTAATCAGCTTAACTCAAAGACAAGCTGTTGAACATTCGTAATATTTTATGCATGAATATCACATTCTAATCAGTATTTACATAATGTATATGATATAGTTAATCAAAAGAATATACATAAATGAATATGCATCAATTTGGTTTAATGAGAATCATGCCAGTCCTACTAATTTGTTTTATAGCAAATATGTTATTCTGAAATATCATCACAATATGAACATTCTACATACATCAACACTAACAATTATACATAGCATGCACACTCATGCTACAATATTACAAAAATGAAATGCTAATATGGACACAATTACGTAATCACAATACTGACAAAATGTCTAGCTGCATTAAAGAAATGCTTTAGAATCACACACATATTTACAAATAATGTCCTGAAAATAGTACATAACAATATTCATGGACAGTCTACTATGCAAACAGTATAGTACCTACCCTCAGAATCATTCCATTCTTGTGAGTCTAAAACAATATAAAAATTATGACCTTTACTTTATGATAGTGACTGAAACAATTAAGAAATAAGCCTAATTTATACCCTATTAGTTGATATGACTGCAATAATATTAACTAGTAGGGATACCTGATTCAGTCATGCCGTGGTCACCAACTACATACAACAAGACATCTTGCGGCAGTATTTCTATTATTTTCTTTAGTCTTGAGTTTGTCTCTCTTAATTTACGGGACATTTCAGGATGATTTGGACCATATCTGTGGCCTGCATGGTCTACACCCAGATAGTGTGCTACCAAGAGCTCCCAGTCATCTTTCTTCAGTTCATCATATATTTTAGAGTCCACTTCTGCAAAAAATGTATTATTTGTTACAGTCACTACCAATAAGGCAGTCACTTTTACAATATATACAACAAAATTGCAATAATTCACAAATTAATATTTTGTATCATACCTGAATCAACAGTGTCCAAGTCCCAAGTGTGGAACGAGTATAAAGCATGTGAGCGCAGCCATCTCCCGGGCATGAGACGAGCCCAGGTGTCATCTCCCAACAGCACAGCTCTGTTCTTACCTTTGATAGCCTATATATACACATCAGTTGCATTAGAAATCAAGTAGCTTACCATCCATACCTTAGTTTGAAGGTGTTATTAAAAACATAGGGTATTTCATGATGACAGCAAGTTTTAGACAAAACAAGTATAAAATTTGATTAGATTTAGTTGTTGTCAATATATCATTAGCAAGTCTTAGTTCACTGCGGGGCATGAGCCTCCCCTGAACAGGTTCTAAGTTCCAATACTAAGTGTAGAAGTTGGGAGTCACAGGGCATAACTTCTTACACCACCTTTGTTAGTGCCCACTGGCAGCCATGGCATTTAATTAAGTAAATGTAAAGATTACATTTGAGGAACTTATTTTGTTTGGTCATGATGATGATGATCAATACTCTGTATTTTACAGTCTAATGATATGTACATTCCTCAGAACTGTCCCATCACCTTACATCTTTTATAATCATACAATAGATGACAACCTGCACTTTGCCAGTGTGCCAAACTGTGACCATAACCTTTGCCATTCTGAAAGGAAGACCATGTCCAGACGTAGAAATTTGAAGGAGTTGATGATTAAGACGTTGATGATGATGTGGATATAAATGACAACACTCACCTGGTCTATTACATTATCTTCAAGTAACTCCATCGCGGCGAAATTGGAACTGGCGTCGACAAAGGTAGGCAAGGAGCCTGTCACCAATGCTTTTATCCTCTGCAGTGTTGTTGTAGGCGGGTCTGCTATAAAACGAAAGACTCGCGCGCGCTCCGGATATCGATCCAATGTTTCTCTTATAACAGGCAATCGATTTTGATAATGTAGCGGTTTTTCTATATTAGCATCGTACTCTGTAAAATCATACCGTAAAGCGTCCACCAAAATAAAAACAACCCGGTTTCGTTTGCTGGCACACACGAGCGGTGCTCCAGGATTTGACAAAATACGCCGAATTTTCTCATCTTCTGTACAAAATGATGTAGCCATAGAATTTTCCCGCCCGTCACAACCAATTGCACTAAGAGGAACACATTCTGATATGTCGCTCAACGTTTTTCGAGATAATAAGAAACCATGCCCAAATAAAATAATTGCCGATATTACTAAATATGAAAACCAGACTAGGTATAAAACGAAGTTCCATTTTTCTTTCATAGTTGCTATTTCAATGTTGTTCCAGTTATATATTCATTGATTTTACCTAATTGAAAGGTTCTACTGAAAATTAGATGTATCACAATATTTCATCCATATAATACCATTTTAAAAACTGTCAACCAAATGTCACAATTCATAATTGGCAATGTTGAAAGTACTCTTAATATTTGGAGTTAAGTATTTAAACTGTACTGCTATAATTTAAAAATAATATTATCGACTTGTAAAATATTACATTATGATGTATCGTATACGAAATAGAATTTTTTAAATTAAAAAACGCAGTTAAGTTTCTCTTATAGACAGTTTCTTTACATAATATTCTAGACTTTTGCTGATTCCCATTCTAATGTTTACCATTAGGGCGGATTGACTGGAAGAGATTGAAAATAACCATACTTAAATGACAAGTGATTCGAGGAATATAAAATTCTTTGAAAGAAATATATCAACATTAACATTTTACCTTTAGTCCTCTGTCAAAATGACTGTAGTGACGTTCAAATAACAATTGGAGTTCTTTGATAATCAGTTCTAAGCAAAAATAAAAATAATTTATCACAAGATAAAAGTGGTGGATGGCACTTGAAGTTAGTCAAGTTATAAGTTAATCCTAGGATTATCGTAACTTCAACCAAGTGATGTGCAAATGGTTTTTCAATTTAAAACATTAAAGTACACGTTAGTTAACCTTACAATTGTGCCTTTTTATCAGAGATTATTAACAGTGACAAAGGGAAAGCTCCAAAAAAACTGTTTGTGTACAAATTGGAGGAAGGCATGTTTGTACTTCTGAGAAAATGTCAGTGGTATCTAAAGGGAATAAAGAAAACTTTCGCCTTCTCGACCTATCGAGCGACGAAGAATCAGAAGATTTACAATTAGAAATAATTCCAAATAGGAAAAAGAAAATCACAAGGTATTTATCGATTATTCCCATTAATTTATGATATTTCCATCATTAATACGCCAACTTTATACAATTGCTTGTGTTTGTAAAACTTGTACTCTGAGTCAAAAAAAGTAAAAGTGAGGAGACTACCTCAATGTACCATCAACACCTTAGTCTTCATTTTATATGGCTGTCTCGATTTTCAGAAAAAGGAGCAATTCATAGGATTTTCTAAGATTATCCTAATCCAGAGTGGTAATTCTTTATGTTGTTATTGTAAATAACAATGTATTGATTTTAATGAATTATTGGGTTTTTTCTCATTTGTAATTCCCAGTACATAGTCAGAGATTCATTAACATACCCAGGAAAGTAAGCCATACTGTCCCTATGTTAAATATTCTATTTACCATTTAAGTCATACAGACACATATGTGATGATCATATGGATCTACATAAGATGTGCATTTTCACACTTAGCTGGTATGGTTAATGTCATTCTTCAAGCATAAATTTACAGTGTGATGGATTGAAACGGTTTAAGGGACTATTTGGCATCTTGTTCATATTTTTTGTGAAAAATGCTACTCCTACTAGAAATAATTTAATTGAAAATTGGTTTTCAACACTATAATAATTCAAAGCATGGCTCAAAGGTATACTGAGGTATATTAGAAGAGAAACAGATAGAGGAATTGCAAAAAATCGTAGAATGTCCTCTGTATGGTTACAATCTCAACCCAATATAACTTTAGTGAAAAGAGCTCGATAGAAATGTTTGTAAATGATGCCCTCACCCACATCAAAATATTTGGAAGGGTCTACAAGAAAGCTGGAAGAACATTCACTAAAGATAATAATTAAATGAATGGCTTGTATGCTGAGATTGTAAAAAAGTTATTTAAAAAATGTTATTTCAACAAAAAGCACTAACATTTCTAGCATAGTTTTTTTTTAAAGTTCTAGTGATTTACAGATATTTTAATGTTATCAGTTGTTAAATTACTATGTTGATAAGTAGAGCATTTAAAGCTTATCTATATATAAATAGGTAAATGGTTGAGTATGTTTTTCCTTACTGTTTGTCAACAAATTTTTCTTTATTATGTTTGGGTTTAGTAACTATTGATACACTCTAGTGTTATTAATAAAAAAAATTTAGAAAAATTTAAGGTTCTTACTCTATAGATACATATACAAGGACAAAAGTTTAGTACCATTTTCGCCCATGTTTAATAAGTAAATTACTTTTTTTATTGTTATTGATAAGACCCACCAATAAATTTTTTTAATTTTTTTTTTTTTTTTTTAACGACCCATTAACATTCCACTGTTGGAATATGAGTCTCCTCCCATATTGAGAGGGTTAAGGCCGTAGTCCTCCACG
>DWJK01003308.1:0-13316 GCA_018248815.1 Croniades pieria auraria
GGCGTTCTTTCAATCATTTCATATTATCATTTGCATTGTTGTGTTCATTGTGTTGTTTACTGTTTGCGATTTATTATTTTTTATGTGGAGCAGCGAATTTTAAGTTACAACAATCAGTTTAACACTACATGGTACCTATTTATTGTGTAGTTTGATATTTCTGTGTAGTAATTCGATATTTAAATATAATTTCGATCTGAATTTTAGATGAGTGAGTCATGTGTGGAGACTCCAGAAGCGCCGGCTTGGCTGTCGAAGTTAGAGAGTCAGCGGGAAAAGCTAAGTAAAGCTCGGCTTGGACACGACAGTGGTGCAGGTGCGCCGTGTAACTCTTGCGGTAAGTTTTAAAAACCTTTAATTTTGATAAAGAGTTATCTATTCATATACTAATCATAACCACAAACTTGATACCTTATCTATCATTGAACATTGTAAGTACTTTATTTCCTTTGCTAAATGAATACACAAAGGAATAGTATTAGAACTTTGGTTTATGGCATAATGACGTCAATAACTCATTAGAGTGAGTTAATTACTTTTAGAAATTTTCGTACATAATGCAGCAATTTTTGTACATGATGTAGCTAATATATGTATACATAAATTTTGTTTGTTTACCTGACATAATATACAATTTAACATCAAAAATTTATGTTATAATAAAATAATTTTGCTAGATCGTTAACTCACAATAACAAAAATGTTGATAATATCATCATATAATTATTTAGTTTTTTGGTTTTGGTAAGCTTTGGCTAACCATTATAGCATTTAAAAAAAAATACGAGTTCTCACAAACCATATATTATAAATCATAGAGTCCATAAATAGACATATAATCTATATTATTATCAATAAAGTCTTATATCTTTTGCTGCAGGACCATCATGCCCTGGTCTAGATCTACACTTTTGGCGGAAGGTTTGCCGATCATGCCACTGCAGCAAGGATGTGCACGATGTCCAAGATGATGATTTATCTGGCTGGGCACAGTTTGAACTCCTTGGCACAGCTAGACCTAAGAAAGCATCTTGTAAGTAATGTCTATTCCTAAATTTCTCATTTAACCACATTATGTAAATTATATAAAGTTAATAATTAATGTGATATTAATTGAAAATTATTATTTCTCATAATAATCTGTTTTGGGGCAGTGCTGACCTGTATAGTGTTGGTAAAAATGTGATTGATTTTTATAACTATTATTTGTGTTTTTAATAAACTATGTCGCAGGAATGTGTTCAATACGTATATATTATATTTATAGACTGGTGTGTATCTGTAGGATATATATATAGTATCTTAGCCACTATGGCATATTATATTTCAATCAACACATATTTGGCTGGTTGGGTTTAGTAAAAATGTAACTACATAATATTTCTAATCAATGTTTTTTACTATTTTTAGTGCCACTTATCAAAATTCGAGGAGTAACAGATAAACCTGTGAAGCTCGACTGGGTTCCTCCAAATGCATCAACAGAACTGGTAATTAATCCTATAATTTCTTTTATAGTTTAGTATTTAGCTTCTGTCTGGAATCAACATACATTTCTCAGTAGTACTTGTTTTATATGGGCATCTGATCCCAATGTAAGCATCAAGAGAACTTGTATTGTGGTAACCAGATCGCTGATAAATTGCATACATACATGTAAATACATACATTTTTACATTTAGACAGAAGAAATATTTGTGCTCTTCACGCAAATATTTATTTTGTGTGGGAATCGAACTTACAATTATCAGCATAGCAGTCAGGTTTACTAACTACTACACCAATGGGCTAGTCAATATAAGAAAATAGTCAGCAGTTCATAGGAGCAAAGTTAGCTCCTAACACTGAGTAATCTACTGTTACTGTCAATGTAATTTTTTGAATTTGATGGACACTTTATTTACATTTTATTATATCCAAGTCTCACACCTGTCAGTCTGTATCATCGCCAATCAATATTTAAAACAGTAAATTGTGATTTGCTCCAGTTCTCTCATTTGTTGTGTTTGCCCCGTTTGTCTCACTCGTTGCGTCTCACTAGTTGTACCATTATATATCCTAGAAAATGTTGTAAAAAGGTTGCACATGAGACATAAATTCAAATAACTGGTTATTATTTATTTCAACTCTGTAAAGGACTCTGCAGGAAGATATGTATTTCTTTATGTATTACATTATTGGTAAGAAAAACCATAATCGTTTCTCTTTTTAGATCTGTTTACTAAAGCCCAAATAAATCCCTAACTAGGTGAAGGTGTCTTATGCAAAAAGACTTAAAGAGTATAAACTGCATACATTTGGCTGCCGTTTTATGATCACATTATGAATGTTGGTTTAAATCTGTAACAACATTGGCCCTTGGTTAGTGAACTTGTTGGGAATTTTAAACATTTTGTCATGATTCATCTGGTAGTTTGTTACCTGCAATTATGCAGCTTTGTTAGTTTTATCAAAATTATTAATGATTTCTCTTTAACATGACTTCTTCCATGATTACTCAAGAATAGCTAATTTCCTTTTCTTTCTAAAGAATATTTTGACTTAATAATATTATTATAATTATAAAACATATGATGATACTATGTGCTTTGTGACTTCTATATTGGAGATTTTGATTGCTCTGCTCTTGGTGCCAGTGACATAATTATGAATCCATTAAGTTCTAAACTTGAATACATGGTGAACGCTAGCAACCCACCTTACAAATATGGCTTTATAGATGTGGTCTGTGGTCAAGATTCAAGGCTAACCCGATTATGGTTCAATCCAATTTAGGGGTCCTGTATGTTTGTGGCGTGCCACTGGAGAGGCCTATGTCCAGCAGTGGATGATGACGAGCTCGTAGTGTTGTGTGTATGTATGTTTGAACGGTTTGAACCTTTTGTTCCACAAATGTTTTCACCCGAAAGCTTCATGATAATTGTATTTGTAACTAAATAGAATGCTAAGTTCATTCCTATATGTACATTTTAATATTAATCGAAGCCAAGTTGTTTTATTTATATCGTTTCTAGGTTTCCGAGTATATGTCATGTCTGGGTGCGATGGCGCCCGTGTCGGGCTCGGCCGCAGCGCGCCGCCGCCGCGCACAGCTCCGCACACAGCTGCCGCCGCACGACGTTGCGCCCGCCGCCCGCCATCACGCCTCTGATCAAGAGAAGTCTGAGCACACTGTAAGTATCTTACTAATAATAGCCGACATTTGCACTACACCTTATATATCCTTGACAGGATGCCCCATATTTTGAATGTCAAAAATTTCAAATATCTGAGGTATACCACAGTACCGTTGTGTAGGTTACGCAAATTTTATGATCCACAATGTTCCTAAGCTGGGAAAGAAGCATTTGAATATATATGAATTTTCGTTTTTGTTTCACATAAAACATCTCAAAGCAAAATGTCATAACCATAAATATCATGTCTTGGACGAGACACAAAAATATTGCAGTGATAGTACCAGTAGTGGGGCTGTGGCAGTCAGCCTCTGCAAAGAAACATCCATGTTTTTATCTGATAGTCTTTATTGTAGAGCTGAGCTGTACTCTGGAGTTGAGCTTATAGGCTGACAGAGTCAAGTTTCAGTATTTGTGAACTTTGTTCTGACTTATAGTAATCATGCTTATTCAAGTATTATATAACTTACAGGAATATATCACCCGGATAAAAGACCACGTCGTTGGAATGGGTAATGTCGTGAGAGTGGGGCCTCTACAGAGTGGCGAAGTATGCTCTATCGAAAACAGTAAAACCCACAACACTACCAAGTCTTATGCCTTGCCATTGAAGATATCCAATATATCTAGAGGTGTGAAGTACAATATTGTTCCTAAAAACGCTTCTGATAAGAAACTTGTTCTGGATTCACAAGGAAATGTGATTAGTAGCGCAGCTAATTTACCTGACTACAAATCCAGTCCAATATTGAGCCGTGTAGTAAAAGATAAACTACACATTATGCACATTGAATCTGATCGAATTAAAAGTGCTGTTGAGCACGGCCCTATTTATGACAAATTATTGAAAAATCTGAACGATTTAAACATGCCCGTGAACAACGATGTCTACTTGCAACCTATTAAACTGTTTCGTGATGAATATAATAAAAATCCACAGTTCAAAGAAGAGGTCAATGAGTTTGCTAACAAAGCTCTTAGTGCCCAAATAATGCCAGATATATGGTCGACAAACAATAACAATGTTATGGGTACCGCTAAGTTATTGGACAGCAGAATCCAAAAGGGCACGATTTTTGCACCTAATGGTGAGATTTGGAGTTGGAAACATGAGCCAACTACTGCGGAGCATAGTGGAACAATTTGCTCTACAAAAATTAACCCACAATATTCCACTACAACGAAACCGATCAACCAGGTGCAGCCACAGCAGACCGCACCCTTAAGAGAATATCTTCGAACCCACTCCGAGGAAGATCTCCCGCCACCTCCTTTGCCTAACTATAATACGTATCCTGGATCATTCCCAGCACCAACAGCAAATAGCGATTGGAACAATGAAAATGCTCCGGTCTCTGATAGTTCTGGAAATCCCGTGCCTACTGGTAGTTATGGAGAATCAGTTGAACCACTTGCCGCTCAGTTTGCTGATATTACCCTGAGCCCTGCCGAAATGGAATTCAATCGTAAATTGTACAACGAAGGAGTGCCCTGTCAGCGTTGTGAAAAGCCAATGTTTGCTGGTGAAGTAGCAGTTAAAGCAGAGCGAGCTGGACAGGAGGCTATTTGGCACCCTCAGTGCTTCACTTGCAGCAAATGTGGCGAACTTCTTGCTGATCTGGTTTACTTTTTCTACAAAGGCGAAATATATTGTGCAAGAGATTTGGCTAACGTGTTAGAAATACCGCGTTGCGCTGGTTGCGACGAATTGATTTTTACGAGGCCTTATACGGCGGCGGAGGGAAGAGCATTCCACGTACAGCATTTTTGTTGCTACCACTGCGATGCTCCGCTTGGGGGTAAAAAGTACGTTCCTGATGATAAGACCGGTCTGCCCATATGTTTGCAGTGCTATGATCAGTTTTACGCTGAACGCTGTCGAGCTTGCGGCGGCGTTATAGGTCCAGAACAGCAGGGCGTTTCATGGAGCAATGTGCACTGGCATGCCGAGTGTTTTATATGCTCTGGTCGCATGTGTGGCAAAAGTCTGCTCAGCGGTCGTTTTGTGGTGAAACAAGAGATGCCTTTTTGCAGTGTGCCTTGCGTACAGAGTAGAATCAAATAGATGTTTCTATTGATATTTACACCCTTATTAGATAAGATATGCGTATTTTATTATAGAAAGAATATTTTCGAGATATTATTGCAAAATACTGATAGTATTACAATCATGAGTCAATTATTATATATTTTATTTTTATTAAGAATATTGTCTAAAATTATTTACAAAACTGTCTGGCAGTTATAATTAAATTCTTCGATTTGGATATAAATATACAAATGTTAAATATTATGTGATGAATGTTTATTAAATATAAATGCTGTTATTGTATCACAACTATGTAATAATCATGAATCAAAATTAATACCTAAGTCATTTTCAGTTCTCTCATTAGTCATTAATATTATTTTATTCATAAAGTTTGTTGTGTTTAATGTGTGTTCAATTGCAGCGATTTGTTTTGTGAATTATTATTTTTATAATGCACATCTTTTTTATGTAACTTCCTACATAGTTGTGTGTAAGAACTGACTTGAGTAACTCCATTGTGATTGGTATTAGGGACCATTATATAATATTGTGATTGATATAGACTAGTGTAATATTAAGTTATCTTAATATTTTGATAAATGTGTTAAAGTGACATAAAATTGATTAATAAATATACACAATTTTAAATTATAAGCAATAGGGAACTGGTATTATAAAATTTTTAACTTTTAAACTAGTTTTCTAATACACAGTAATTGTCTGGCAGGTTAGGTTAAGCTTTTTTTAATATTATGGATGATATTTTTTAAATCAAGGTGCAAAACACTCCTCTATCTTGTGCCATTAAGATTAATATTGAGATATTATTAAAATATGATTTATAGATACCTGGTTTGATTTCTTTATTTTACTTTTTTATTTCTACTTTTATGATTTGTTAAACATTACTGTACATTTCCTTCAATCTGTACTGGAGTATCATTGTGAAGTCTTTGGAGCTAGGACCTTAAATACTCCTTAGCATTTTTTAGATTTTGTTTGTCATATATCCCTTATATATCCCTTCACTACATTTCCTCAAAAACTGGCATTATCAATTTTTATTTGAAATTAAATCTTCAGTTGAATAGCAGGTATAACCAACTGGTCTAGATTTTAGCTTCCTACGTTAAGGACCATGGATTCTAAACAGTGGCTAAATCTTTTTTATGTGTTGTTTTTCAACACTGAATATCACTTACTGTAGTGCTGACAGAATATTTTGATGAGCAAATATACACATACACACTTGAGATCTTTGCTAGTTTGATAAAATTATTTACTATAAATTATAAAGTGACTGGAAATATATAAATTATAAATGGATCTGTGCCCAGTATATGGCAATAGGCTCGCCATCTTTTTCATTATGGGACATAAACATAACTGGTGAAATGTGGGAGTGTTCTACGCTCTCCCCTCTCCCCTCTGGGTATTACAGATGTGATATTACATTACATTATAAAACTTTTCAGCATGGTGAACTGTGCTTTGCATATGTAAGTAGATCTATTACTCTGCAAATAGCAATTTTGTGTTATAAACATTACATAGGGAATCTGATGCTTCAGTACAGTAATACATCAAAATCGCTAATGTGTAATGATATAGTTCTCATAAGTAGGAGATACTCATCTTTTGGATATTTGAGAATGTTTTAGATATTAAGTATCTACACGTAATATTCAGATACAATAGATAAGTTTCACTTTGCAACTAGGTGTTGTCAAGCCCATATTCATGAAGATATTCCATTTTGGTGTTTTAACATGTGTTGGTAGTGGCACCATACTTCATATAAGGTGGTGATTTTTTAAATAATATAACTTTACATACATATATTAATACCAAGTTCCTTATGTGGTAAGTAGTGAGCATGGAGTACCTAATATCTCTTACCTTGCATCCCTATTGCTTCTTCCACATTGATAACTTTCTTCATATATGTACACCGGTTTTGGAGACTTCTAACTTAACTAATGATTACAATTAATATCTTAGAAATTGTATGGTTATGGTTTAAGGATATATTTGTAGATGTTTTAACTATGGTAACACTCATCCAAAACACTAATTTGTCGCTGAGAAATAAAAATTATGTTGTTATATGTATACAACAAATTTACTTCAATGTTTATTCCAAAATTCCTCAAGTTTAGGACTAATAATAATTGACAATGTTTAAATTTTGTTTTTTTTTTTATTTACACACTTTTACTTATATACCACAGCCCCATACGTAAAGTAGTGAACTTGCATCTTATTCAAACCAGCACAAATGATAAAAAAATTTGCAACCACCCGCACCGGGACTATCATGAGTGATAAAATGTGATAGATACATCTATCTATCACATTTTATATTGTTCTCATGTAAGTGACGATTGTCTTTATGAGAAATAAAGTTCTTTAAACCTATACTATGATGCAGGTGGGTGAGAAACAAATAAAAATATTGATGAGTTGTGAAATCGATTTATATGATTATTAATGAAAATACAATTTGTGTAGCTAGTTATTTTTCTAATAATAATTCCATATTTATCGAGAACAGAAAAAAAAATTATAAAACTTGTTAGTTATAAGCAAGAAATACATCAAATTTATATATGAATTTTAGTACACATTAACAAGCATATGTTAGGTTTATACAAGTATGAACATCAGTTATGAAGAATTTTATGGGGTAATTTTCAAATTCCCGAGATTATTTTTTAGTTTATTTAGGTTTTCTTGAATAGCCTCTTGTTTATTTTCTAACGCAGATATATGCCCTTCGGATCTTTTGATTTCTTTACTGATATATTCCATTCGTTTGACTACATTCTGTCGGGCCTCTTCCAAATCCTGTTTGACTAAAACCGGGCCAATCAGTTTGTATACTTCTGCGTCTTTCTTGAGTAACATCAATTCTTCTTTTACTGCTTTATTTTCATTTAATTGGCTGTCTAGTTGTTGTTTTTGAGCTACAGCCTTATGGTATTCTTTTTGCACTCCGTTAAATATTTCTAACTCTTTTTGTAATTTCTTTTGAATTTCTTCAGCCATTTTCATATTATGTTTTTAAACTCACTTAAATTCCAACGTATACCTTTTACAAAATAATAAAGTGACTAACAATTTTTGTTGTAAATCACATCAACTACTTTTAGGTTAACAGTAAAACACAGTGTTGCCAAGACATTAATAAAATAATCATTTGACAAGATGACTAACTGAAGGTTTTCATGTTGTATTAGCTTTTGATATTCTCAGTCAAATTAATGTATAAAATAATGATCAACCTGAAATTATATAATACAACTCGCTATTAAACAACAATTTCAGTCCACTTTGGAAATCACCTTTTTTCACAGCATTGACGCCGTAATCTTGGGAATAATTTTTTAATTATTCCCAAGATTACGGCGGTTTGGTGCAATTACATAAAGATCATTTATTTAAATTATATTAAACGAGTTTTCTGTGTATGTTAATTATAATTTTTTGGTGGTATTAGATAAGAAGTGTTATTAGATCTCGGCAACTTAAGTACTTAGACAGGAACATTTATCAAAATATGTCACTCGCACCACGCGGCAGCGCACAAGGCATGCTTGTTAATTAGAAATGTACAGCATAAAACAGACTAAGTATTTATATTTGGGTTTTCTTTTTATAGAATTAAAACGCTTTATTGGCATTTACAATTTATTTATTAATATATTTCTTAAAACAAGCACGTACTATACTGTTTTAGGCATAACTACGAATTCTAATAAATTATAGCCTTAAGATTAATTACCTAATATAAATGTAACCTCTAAAGATTTTCTCCATATTCTAGGGTCCACATATAACCTGCATTCGGATCCCCACTTTTCTCGGCTTCCTTGTGTATATTTTCAGTCTTTTTGAGGATATTTTGAATAGTCTGCAGAAGCTTAGGATTGGATGGATTACGTTCCTGCAGTTTTTCTGATCGTTTGTTAAAGGTGGTTTTTTTACCAAATCTTTCCCTTACGAATTTTTCATACAAATCTTCATCGTCATCAACTTCATCTTCATCATGATAATTGTAATTTTTTTTGTAACTTGCATGATCTCTGTCTTTGTCGTTAATATAGGCACCAAAATAGTCATGATCTTTAGTTACGTCTGCTACTGTTTTTTTAGGCTCTCTCGAGTTCTCTCCGCTTTCTTCATCTTCGTCATCAAAATAATATGAACCCTTATTTTTATTTTTCTTTATCTTTGGTAATCCTATACGAGAGTATGATAAAATATCATCCGGCAAATTAATTTCTGGCAATTTGATAGCAATATTGTCGAATTTTATATTCAAATTGTCGTCATATTTGTTAACTTTTGGAGCTAACGCATCAAGTGTTCCATCATTAATACTTTCATCTGGACTAACAGTGGTGGTCTTTACGTTTTCTTTGTTTCCAGTTTCTTCTAGTGATTGATTGTCATGATTGTAATCTAAAGGAATTCTTTCAAACTGTTGCTTAACGTCAACCTTTCCACCATCCTTTTTTTTCAAATCAATTATTTTTTCATTAATTCCTTTGTTATTTATTTCTTCTTCAGAAGAAGAGCTGTCACTTTCTTCAGATTTTTCTGTACGTTTACTTTGTGGTGTACTGGAGTCTTCTTCACTTGACTCGCTACTATCGTCTTCATTATTAAGTTCTACTACAGGTTTGACTTCCCCATCATTAATATTAACTGGCGGTATAACAGCCTCGTTCAAATCATCGCCTGGCGGAGAGTCGGTATCAACAATAATGGGTGCATGTTCTTTATTATTTTTAAGAGAATTTAATCCTGGGTCTGTGGTAGTCGATTGTATTACTTCATCTGCATAATCATTTTCATGCAAATCTTTTATTGGTTCAATGTGGCCCTTATCATTGACATGTATACTCTCGTGGCTAAATTCATCTAAGTCCACTTCTTGAAAAGTTTTTGCCGTACTTCTTTCAGCTGGTTCATTTTTGTAATCATCGTTATATTTGTTAAAATTTGTATTTTTAATACTTTCACTGCTATTTTCAATAGATTTGTTTTCTTCACCTGAATTTTCAGCGTTATTTCTATAACTCTCCCTTACCTTATCATTCCCAGAATAATTTTCAATTTCATCGCTTTCACTATCCTTTTGAATAACCGGTTTATCAAAATATTTATTATTATCAGGTTGTTTAGCATAAAAGGGCTTCGGACTTCTACTATAAATATTATCGTTCCTATAACTTTTTTTTGGTTGATCTTCAACAGATGTACTCGTGTTTTCTTCTTCTTCTTCATGTTTATCATGTTCCTGTGAATCACTGTTTGTATATTCGTCCTTATTTACTTTAAGATTTTTTGAATTATCAATATCTGAAATGGGTACATAACTATCTTTATTTTCCTGTTTTTCAGGAATTTCATGTACCGTCTCTATGTGGAAGTTGGCTAAATTTCTGTCTTGTACAACATTTTCAGAGAGTGGGGGTAAACCCACGTCTTCACTGTCTTTTCCATCATGAGACGTAGAGTAGTCTATTGTCGCCGGTGAAATACTTTTGTCATCAAGTTTCGGTATTTCTTGGAACGATCTTTTTTTTCTTTCTATACTATTTTTACTGTGTCCTCTAGTTTTATTTCCTATGCTTTGTTTGTTTGTCTTGTTGTATACGTATTTTAATACAATATCGTTATTTTTATCTTGTACCGTCGTGTTTTCTTTTTCTTTACAAATATCGACGGTGAAGTTATCTGTCTTACTATATTTTTCGATTTGAATATTTTCCTTAGTTGAACTCGAAGCTTCATTTGTGTTTAAGTTAGTTGTATTATTTTCTGTAGTTAGTTTGTTCAATGTGCCATTGTTCATTGTGTTACATAAGTCATTTGGATTTAAATTGTTCTTTTGGTTTGCCTCTTTTGTAGTATTATTTTCATTGTCATATTCTTCACGAACAGCTGTAATGTTTGACGCAGCTGCGTCTGTCATCTGCGAATATAATATTCAATTAGATTTATGACTTACATACACCACGTGTATTATGATAAACAACCTATCATACAACAAAATGAAGAATATGTGAAAGAAAAAACATTTTAGCTAATCTATTGATTTTATTAGCCACTCTATTTACTTTACATTTTCTACTTGTATTTACAAAAATTATACATTTCCATGCATTATTACTACAATATGTTCTACAATGGTTACAAAATAAATACGATTTTAACAAATAGAATAACAGAAAATATTTATATTAGTATTAATATACGAATAACACTTTTACAAAAAATAATTAGGTTCAAAGATTTCTACAGTGTTGCTATTAGTCTCTATGCTATATCGACATATCTATAATTTTCCTAGATAGTTTTTTTCTAATTACTTTGTACATTACTTAATTTTATCGTAGACAATAAAATGAAATGTGTATTAAAATTCATCAATTATTTATTGAAAAAAATGAGCTGAATAAACTCTTCAAACGGTTTACTTTTAATATAGATAATAAATACCTAGAAAAATTTGCTCCAGTGGACATTGGTCTTATTAAAATAAACCTATAAAACTTTCGTAACTACAAAAAATAAACTAAAAACATGCGATGTGCGTTACGACTGCGTTTATTTACTTTTAACTAAATATAGTGCGAATAGTAATAAGACCGTATAAAACTTACTAGAAGTAATAATAAACGAAATATGGCATTAGCGTGTGGTGTCACCCTTTATGTCTTAGATTTAGGCAAAAGGAGGAAGATACGAAGATGCGGATCACTGCGAACCCTACAGGCGAGAAGCATTGTCATGTGTACATAGGAAATTTAAAGTTCAATCTCTATAAACTTAATGTGTAACTTAATGTACTATTGAAATAATGTCAAGTGTCAAGCAAGCGACGCTCTATATTCGCATAGTTCTGTCTCGCTTTGTCATAGTTCAATCTCTAAGTTAAAATGATTGATCAAGCTGGCTTTATTTTTACACGAATTTTATAGACCTAGTATTTATATAATGCGAATATTAATGGGTACTGGTGTTGAGAAAAATAAAAAAAAAGCATCGTGGCCAAATAGGTCAGGTACTGGGTGATGAGGAAATCAGAAATCTGCGAAATTGGCTTACGTATATAAAAAGTGTGATGAATGTTATAAGAAGGGCGTCAGGTCTGTGAAAAGAGATATTTGGCTTCCACTGCTGTCTGCCTGCCTTGAAAGGGAACTGGGAAAAAAATTGTAAGAATTGCAGTCCTTAATAATAATCGCGATATATGTGACTGGTGAAACGTGGGGGTGTACTACATTCCTCTGCCTAAACTTTCGGGGATTACAGGCGTGATGTTACGTATGTTACGTGATAAATGTTTAAGTATATCTAATTCATAAGACGGCCAGTACGTGGCAGAAATTCACAAAACGTTTTTATAGAACGTACAAATCGTTCTTATGTAACGTATTTGCCTCCTTTTGTTTTAATTTAAATTTAACCCATATTCTACATTAAATTTGTACAAGTTTACACTAATGTTTTGATTAATATTATATGAAAATAATTAACACATTAAATAAAAGTTCGACATGAATTTTGATGATATAACATTAAATGTGCAAAACTACATTTGTTTCAGAATTAGCATTCAATATTTAACAATATAAAAATAGCATTTCCATTTTTGTACAGTTATACTTGATCTATTACATGACATTTACTTAAAAAATATTTTACCACCAACTTCAGAAAACGTCAGCTGCATTTAGGAAAGTATTGAAAAAGGCTTAATTGTTTTGTTTACTATTTAAAAAAAAAAATTAAATTTCACAATTCGAATGCGATAACACTTAAAACTTTGCTCAAAAAGCATTAATACATAATTTAAATCTATATTTTAGTTTTTCAGTCATTTTAATTTGACTACTTGAAGTCTGAAGTTGGTGGTCGCCGATTACTCAAACTAAACAATACGTGCATTTGACTTTGTGTATACTTCGATGCAGTTAACTAAAACTACTGACTATGTGGTATAATACTTGGTGCTGGTGCATCTACTTCTTGCCCAGGAACGGGTCGTATGTGAAGCTACTCACAAATTGCTTGGCGGCACCGTGGAAGGGCAC